>APFE030762834.1:0-25436 GCA_000404065.3 Pinus taeda | reverse complement strand
ATCAAGCTGGTAGTCCTAGTTTTGGGATCCAGGGGAAATCTCTGTGTATATGTGTTTTATGTGTTATGCTCTCGCATTGTTTATTTTCTGTGTTTTAGAATTCGTATGTAGGTAATTTATGTACGGGGTTAAAACCTACATTATGTACATGACAAAGTTAAAGAACATGGAAGCCAAGAGATTTTGTAAAATTGCTTCTAACTCTTGCCAAAACCACTACTTTTGACTAAAGTGAGGATGGCATAAGGATTCAACTCTTGGATATAATGTTGGGGAATAAAGGAGTAAATCATTTGGTAGAATAAGGATAATATTAAAAATATATTACATCGAAATTTAAGGAGAAATTGTGTGGCGATAAAGAGTTGGAGGGAGAAAGGAAACTAAGATATTATAAAGACGTGCCCAACCCAAATCTCGAAAATCTTTTGGTCTTAACTTGTTAGGTCCCTATACTACTAGTGTAGCCCTTATTGTTATTAGTGAAACCCCCTTATTGTATTGTTGTGCCCATTTAATCCCCATGTTGTTATTATTTTGCCCCATAGAAGCCCACTATTGTTATTGTTGCGCCCCAATATTATTATTATGTAGGCTCTAATTATATTGGGACCCCTTAGACTCCTATATATATAAATGAGGCCTTGTCATTTGTATCATCTAAGAATTATTCATTTGTGTAATGTAAAGGAGGTTTTCCCCTCGAAGAGGCTTATTTTGAAGTCATTGATCTATATTTTCTTCTATTTTGTGAGCTGATTGCATAACGTTTGGTATCAGAGCTTTGGATTCTAGGGTTTCGCTGCTACAAACAGGTCATTGTGGAAGTTTCGCTATAAATTTTTTTATACGTCGTTTCAGAAGTTGAAATTAAAGCCCATTTGAGAAGAAATCATTATGAACCTTGTGTCCAAATTTTAGATCTCTCCTCGGTGTATTTTCAGAGATATGATCTAAGGAAGTTAGGGTTTTTTCGGACTCCCGAATTCCATCTCAAATAGGTGACCTTGGGAAAATACTCATAACTTTCTCTCTGAGCATAGGATTCAAATTTCATAAAAAGTGACAGAAATAGGAAAACCTATAGTTTGTTGGGTATCTTTTCCAGGGCTTAAGGTCAAAAAATGACACGTGGCACTTCGTAGAAGTTCACTTTACTGAACCAGTCTATAATCAGACCATCATGGGAGATTGGACATAACTATTTCTTGGAGAATCCAATCTCAATCAAACTTATGGGGTTTGAGTTGGAAAGAGGACTCATAGTGATAAAATATGACAAAATTTCAGACATTGGAGATTCGAAATTACAGAGCTAGAATAGATTCAATATTGAGCTCCTACAAGGCAAGAAAAATGTGTTTATTTTTTAAAATTTTCTTAAGTTTTGTTTGAAAAAATAGTTTGAAGTGATTCAAAGGGAATAGGGAAGCATAAATATCATTAATTTATGATCCGAAGAAAGAAAATGGAAACACCTAGTAGCAAGTCGAAATCTCTACTATGACGCATGAAGAAGAGGAATAAATGCAACATGATATATCAAAATTACGCGACCCAGTGCAACAAATTTCGCTCTCACAAAAAGTAACAGAAGCTAAGATGGATGGTTTGAAGAATGGAATGGAAGCTAAGATAGAAGGTATAAAAAAGGATGTGGTAGTTTTGAATGATGGTTTAAAATCAGACATGGAAGCAATGATGAATGTCAAGATAGGGAAGTCCAATGAAGGTTTGTCAAAGTTGCTAGAAGAAAGGCATCCTAGTGGTGATAAGGAAATCCATGAAAATCACGATGAAGATAAAAAAAAAAATATCAATTTTGATTTTAAAGACTCCAATGTGGGGTTTAAGAACCACCACATTCCAAAGATAGAGATGAGGAAGTTTGATGGAAAGGATCTGATAACTTGGATACTACAATTGGAGCAATATTTTGATCTACATAATGTGCAACCTTCACAAAAGGTACGCATTGCATTTTTATATTTAGAACCCAATTAGTTTGTATGGTATAGATGGATTTATTTTCTCGTAAACCACTTTTCACGTGGTCAATTTTTATGAAGAAAATGATAGAACATTATGAAGATACAAAGAGCAACACCTTCTTTAGCCAATTGAGAAATCTCAAACAAAAGGGTTCAATGGTAGATCACATATTTGAAGACTTCCAAAAATTGAATATTAGGGTAACTGATATTCTAGAGGGGCATAGGATTGATGTGTTCATAGGGACTTTAAAAGATAGCATCCAACACGAGGTTCGCCTTTGGGAACCTGATCCATTAGAGAAGGCATTCAGGGTGGAAAGAAAAATTGAAAGCAAATTTATGGCAATGAGGAAGTCTACCACTCACAACTATATAGATGGAAGTGTTGTTTCTCCTAGTCTTTCAGAACCTACAAGGTTGAAACCACAACAATTGGAGGAAAAAAGAGAAAAAGGGCCTTGTTATAGTTGTGATAACAAATACACTAAAGGTAATAAGTGTACTAAAAATAAATTATTCTACAATGATTGTGAAGAGGAGGAAGAAAATGATCAAGAAGCATCAAAAGAGGAGGATATACATGAGGATCCAACCCCAGAGAAAGAAGAAATGAATGTGACCATATCTTGTAATGCATTGATAGGAATTACCACTTCTCAAACTCTCAAGATAGAAGGATATATCAAGAAGAAAAAGGTAATAATGATGATTGATTAAGGTAGTACCCACAATTTTATTCATTGTATGATAACCAAGGAATTGAATTGCTTCCTATATCCAATGCTAGAGTTTCAAGTGATGGTTGTAAATGGAAGAAATATAAATTTATCTAGAAAGTGCCATAATATCAAGGTAACCATGGGGGAATATGTCTTGAATAGTCCAACGATTTCCATTCCCATGGGTGGTGTTGATGTTGTACTAGGAATCCAATGGTTACAATCTTTTGGGACGATAGCTTTTAAGTTTCAAGAATTTTTCTTGATTTTTTTGGTAAGGAAAGGAAGTTGAATTAAGGGGTATTGTAGAGAAACCAAGAAAGATAATTAGCTCTAATGACATGACAAATCTTCTGAAGAAAGAACAATGAGGCGTAATTGCACAATTATGCTCACTAGAGTTTTAAACATCAAAATCGTCTATTTATCCAAATATCCAAAAATCCTTGGACAATCATTCGAAGGTGTTTGAGACTCCCAAAGGCCTCCCACCTAGTCATAATCAAAATCATACGATTCAATTGATTCCAGGAAGTGTTCCTCCAAACATCAGGCCTTACAGATATCCGTATGCCCAAAAGAGTGAAATTGAATGTGTGGTTGCAAAAATGCTAGAGGCTGGTATAATTCAATCTAGTCAAAGTTCTTTCTCTTCTCAAATAGTATTGGTGCACAAGAAGGATAGATCATGGTGCATGTGTCCGGATTATAGGGAGCTCAACAAGCTCACTATTAAAGATAAATTTCCTACTCCTATTATTGATGAATTGTTGGATGAATTACATGGAGCAATTTACTTCACCTAGTTGGATCTTCATTCAAGATATCATCAAATTATAATTAAGAATGGAGACATTCCGAAAACAACATTCAAAACTCATGAGGGTCATTACGAATTTTTGGTCATGCCTTTTGGCTTAACTAATGTGCCTTCAACATTTCAAGGTTTGATGAATTCCATTTTCAAACCCTTCCTTAGAAAATTTGTGTTAGTATTTTTTGATGAGATACTAATCTACAACAAGTCTTGGAAGGGTCATGTTCAACATGTTGACAGGGAGCTCAAACTATTGGAGGAAAAACAATTTTATGCAAAAACCTCCAAATGTTTCTTTGGAGTACAAGAGGTTGAATATTTGGGTCATATTGTATCTCATGAGGGTGTTAAGGTAGACCATAACAAAATTAAAGCCATTAAGGAATGGAAAATCCCCACAACCATAATGCATCTTCGAAGATTTCTCGGGTTGACAGGGTATTATCGCAAGTTTATCAAGAATTATGGGAGAATAGCAGCACCTATAACATCATTATTAAATAAATATGCATTTTCTTGGAATCCAAAAGCAACTAAGGCCTTTGAACATCTTAAAGAGGCATTGTACCAAGCATCGGACTTAGCTACGCCAAACTTCACAAAAACCTTTATTGTGGAATGTGATGCCTCAGGAAATGGAATTGGTGTTTTTTTAATGCTAGAAGGAAGACCCATTGCTTTTGAAATTTGTTCAATCAAAAGAAAGTATTTACACAAACCTATTTATGAGAAGGAAATGTTGACAATACTACATGCACTAAAGCAATAGCGACCTTACCTAATGGGAAGACACTTCAAGGTAAAAACAAATCATGATAGTCTAAAATACTTTTTGGAACAAAGATTATCTTCAAAAGAGCGGCAAAAATGGGTCACAAAGATGTTGGGTTATGATTTTGAAATCATCTACAAAAAAGGGAAGCAAAATGTTGTTGTAGATGCACTCTCAAGAAAGGATGAGGATGTGGACGGATTTATTTGGGCCATTTCTATTATCCAACTAGATTGGATAACCGAAGCAAGGGATGAATGGAAGAATCATGAAGAAGTGTGGACACTCGTTCAAAAGTTGCAGCAAGATCCCACTATATCTGATACATTTAGCTGGAAAAATGATTCATTATGGTACAAAAATCACTTATATCTTTGTAAAAATTCCCAACTCAAACAAAATATTCTTCTAGAATTGCAGTCCTCTCCCTTAGGAGGGCACTCAAGATTTTTAAAAACTTACCACAGGGTCAAGAAGGATGTTTTTTGGGAAGGCCTTAAATCTGACGTTCAAAAGTTTGTGGCAAAACGTTTGGTTTTCCAACAAAATAAAGTTGAGACAATTAAGACCTCGGGTTTGTTACAACCTTTAGCCATTCCAAGTCAACACTGGGAGGAGGTTTTAATGGATTTTATCACAAGTTTACCCAAGTCCGAAGGAAAGAGACTCATCATGGTGGTAGTTGATAGACTTACCAGGTATTCACATTTTTGTGCATTATCTCATCCATTTAAAGCCAATACAGTTGCTACTACATTTATGGAAACAATTCAAAAGCTACATGGAAACCTAAATATTATTGTAAGCAACAAAGATCCCATTTTCACTAGAAATTTTTGGACATAATTATTTTCTTGAATGGGTACTCAATTAGCTCATAGCTCATCTTATCATCCTCAATCTGATGGACAAACAGAGATAGTGAACAACTGTTTGGAAGGATATCTTCGTTGTTTTGTATCTGATAAACAAACACAATGTGTCAAGTGGTTACCTCTAACTGAATGGTGGTATAACACTTCCTTCCATATGGCAACAAAAATGACCCCGTTTATGGCACTTTATGGATATCATCCACCATCCATCACATCATCTTAAGAGAAAATTCTAAGGTTCAAGTAGTGTAAGATCACATTGAGCATCAACAAAAAGTTCTCCAACTTTTAAAGGATAACCCCACTTTGGCACAAAATCGAATGAAACAACATGCAAATCAACATTGCAACAAAAGAAGTTTTGATGTAGGCGACTAGATATTTTTATAGCTACAACCATACAAACAATTGTCCCTCAAGCAAGCTAAGAAGGATAATAAATTATCACCAAAGTACTATGGTCCTTACAAGGTGTTACAAAAGATTGATACTATGGCATACAAATTAGAGCTCCCTGCATCTTCCGAGTGCACCCAGTTTTCCATGTTTCATGCTTAAAGAAGGTTATAGGTGACAGGCTCCCAGTTCAAACAATATTGCTAGAACTTGACGAGGAAGGAGAAATCATACTAGAACCTGAAGCAATCACGAAACAAGAACTCGACAGCTACAGACTTGATTAGTTTCAGAATCATCAAGTGGAAGAACTTACCCGCTGAAGATTCCACATGGGAGGATGAGAATTTTATACAGAAGCATCCAGAACTACTCAAGCATTGAAGATAACACTTTTTTAAAGGAGAGGGGCGTGTTAGGTCTCTATACTACTAGTGTATCCCTTATTGTTATTAGTGAAACCCCCTTATTGTATTGTTGTGCCCATGTAGTCCCAATGTTGTTATTATTGTGCCCCATAGAAGCCCACTATTGTTATTGTTGTGCCCCTACAATATTATTGTTATGTAGGCTCTAGTTATATTGTGACCCCTTTAACTCCTATATATAGAAAGGAGGTCTTGTCATTTGTATCATCCAAGAATTATTCATTTATGTAATGTAAAGGAGGTTTCCCCTTCGAAAAGGCTGATTTTGAAGTCGTTGATCTATCTTTTCTTCTATTTTGTGAGCTGGTTGCATAACATAACTAGTGTAAAGAAGAAAATACACATAGCTAAAATAATAACAAGCTCTCATGAGCTTTATAGTGAAATTGGGCATTGGCTAGTTTCCAAAACACCACACGATGAAAGAGTCTTATCACCTAGGGGTTAGAAAAGGAAAATACTCCCTCTTAGATTGTCCATATTATACCTACATCAAATCCAAATTTAAAATATTTGTGAGACCACCAACCTTCTTGACATTTCAAGCCAACAAAACTATGATAATCTTGGAACCCTTTTCTCAATATTTTTTGAACATAGAAATAAAATGTTAAAAAATTACTAGTAATTTTTTTTACAAATTACACCATAATAAATATTAATAATCACCATTATGCTAAAAATAAATTCAAAAATACTTTTTATTATATATATATATATATATATATATATATATATATATATAATTTCATGTCTTTTAATAAATAAAAATATATTTCCTAAAATTTTAAAAAATACATAAGTACCTTAAACATAATATAGTGTACAAAATATTTTTTACATCATCCAATACAAAATATATTTTTAATTTTATGAAATCGTTTGACATATAAATTTACCCGTCATATGGAAGAGATTCAGGGATTCTTCCGCTGTATGTGCACTTCCGACTCCGGATTTTGATCTACGTGGTGTAATTTGAGAGAGAATTTTCCCTCGTTGATTATTTATTTCAATATTTATTATTCTAATAGTTGTTTTTATGGGGGTATTTTAATCGGGAAATATAGTTATTATTGGCCTATTGGTGAATTGACTCGGTGTGATAATTGTAACTTTAACTTTAATTTTAATTTTTAATATAAAAATAAATTTAATATTTAAAAATTACTCGAACATTTAAATTATACAAACTTAATAATGATTTTTCACTTATGCTCAAATTTTAAATCGATAAAGATATGTACCAAAAAGTCACACTACTGCAATGATGTTGAAAATTCGATGTACAAACAAAATTGTACAATGCAGATATAAGCAGGCGCCTTCACTGTTAACCTGCATCTTCTGTTCCATTATTAATCGTTGGCTGATAAAAGAGGAATCCCGCTTGATCTCGATTTGTGCTCTCCGGTCTCTGTCTCTGAGCATTCACCAGCTGCCGACATGGAGAAGAAAGAAAAAAAGACTGCTAAGAGTGGGAAATTACAGACAGGGAATAATAATTTGGCGAGCCTTCCGCACAAGCGTGGGGCTGTAAAGAAGAACATGTTTATTTCCATGTTTGCACCTTTCAAAGGGAGTTCGACGGACTCTGAGCAAAGCCAAATCGGTAATTATTGTTATGCAATGTTGGTAATTATTGTTATTAGTGTATGAGATTATGAATTAATGAATCGTCGTAAGGGTTTTGTAAAGATTGAGCAGATAAGCTGTTTTCCTCTGAATGTAAGCGAAGCTCTTTCTTTTCAGAGTCGGATGAAGGGCTTGAAGGCAGTGTGCGTACTCAGGGTCAGGCTGCTCGGCGACCGTGACGTCATACCGGGTCAGTGGATGCCCTCCATAACACAGCACGCATATATTTGTATGTACAGTTTCTGAGAATAAAATCTTGGGATTTTGCCTCATCATACTAGGTAGCAAGTTGCAATATTAGCTCTAAATATGGAGAAAGTGACAAGCGCCAGAGATGGCCTGTTTTCAGTCTTATGCTTTATGCTCTGCTTCCGGCATTTAGAGGAAATGTGATCGACTTCGCTCTGTTTATTACTGTAGAAATTTATACGGATGATTGATGTGTCCCACAATGGCAAGGATTTTGATTTTGTTTTGGTTTTTTTTTTTATATTGTTCACTTTTGTGAGCTGAGACATTGGTCTCTCAGGTTTCAGGTTCAAGTCTTCCCTGAATGAAAAAATGTGTCACAAAAATAATTAACTTTCATGGTTTTTCTCATAATTCTGTTCAGTAGGAAATCTTTCTATTTATGATACAATTAACCATTTTACAGAAAGCAGCATCTATCGTGTACTTGTTTATAAATATTATGTTTTTTAATGGTCACATCACATGCAATGTTTTAGAGAATTATATGGCCTGTAAACAGGCATTTTCTTTTATTTTATTAGATTTTTTTTTGTAATTTCCTTATAATAAAATTATGAATTTATAGTATGTGTCTTTATGTATTACCGTGATTAAGTAGCTTTACATGAAAAGCTAGCTGGATCAGTACATTTTGTCATCTACAAAAACCTCTAAAGAAATACACCACCAAAAACTGTTAGCAAAATTAAAACGTCAGGCATGAAAGCCAATCGGTCTATGAGTGAGTAAAAAAAAGGTGGACTAGCAGAGTAACAGAAAAGTGCATAGCCGTCCCAATCCAGTAGTTTGCTACACCGCTTAGAGCAAGTAATAACAATAAATACCAGACAAATACATAGTTGTCCTTATGCATACAAAATAACAGGATTGTCCATGAATGTCAGCTAAACACTGACAGCTAAAACAAGAGCTGTAAACAAAGCCAAAAGAGATAAAATACATATATGTGGATCCATGTGTAAACAGTCTCAATTTGCATTTGGTGCAGGGATTGGATTCCTGAAAGGACTGAAAATATTCATATGATTGGTGGTTAATCTGTTCAATTATAGCCCAAAGATTATTTTCTAAAAGGAGACTTTCTTTTGACTAGCCGTCTGCTGCATGATTCCTTTTCATGTAAATATGTGAGCATGAAAACAATATGAAGGTAGCATGATTCATTTTCATGTAAATATGTAAGCATGACAATAATATGAAGGTACCAATAATAAGCTTGATCTACAGTATTAAGCCAGTTAATAAATGACATTGATTCCTGTCCATAATATGTGAACATGAAAACAATATGAAGGCAGCAGGATTCCTTTCCATGCAAATATGTGAGCATGAAAACAATATGAAGGTATCAATAATAAGCTTGATCTACAGTACTAAGCCAGTTAATAAATGACATTGAGTCCCTGTAACTGAATGCCACAGTTCTTTTTGGAAAATAGAAGCAAGTTTTTGCAGGCCAAAAGTTCCCAATCCCATTTTGAATTTTGATTTTGAAACTGTAATCGAGAGAAAGGAATAAGATTAACCCTACTCCACTGTTCTGACCATTGTTGATAAAGTCACTATCAAAAAAAGCCCCCGGCTTAGAAGTATCAATACTTTCAGAAATAATAGCACTAGGGACTGCAAAAATACCTTGTTCTAACCATTGTTGATAAAGTCACTATAAAAAAACCCACCGCTTAGAAGTATCCATACTTTCAGAAATAACAGCATTCGGGACTGCAATAATACCTTTTTCCTGAGGCCAGTGACATCAAAATTCCAACCCCTTGTGTTTAGTGTGCACAGGAACCGAAATCTTGTCGGATAAACGCGAAATATATATGTGTATGACCATATTTTTTAATTTTTTTTTAAAAGGAAGTTGGTGGTCATTTTCTTTTGCCAAAACCCCAAATCTCACGGAAATTCGCCTTGACATAACCTTTACCCGGGCTATTTATCTGATAACGATGGAATCCCATAAATCTCACGGAAATTCGCCTTGACATAACCTTTACCCGGGCTATTTATCTGATAACGATGGAATCCCATAAATTTTTAGTAGGGACAGTTAGGTACTTCGTATGTCCAGATTCGTATATATTTACGTCACCTGCACACCGGGACGGCTGCTTTCACCAAAAGCAATAGGAGTAGTCTATTGAGGCTGTAGAATGGCCGGGTTTCCGGTCGGAAAATCGTCCGGCTCTGGCTACCGGAAACCTCTCCGCTCTCCGCCACCCTCCCACAACCCCGCCACCCTCTTTCATCCGCCACCCCGCCACTCTGCCCTCTTTCCGGTAGCCGGAGCCGGACAATTTTCCGGGCGGCGACGGAAACCGGGCCATTCTACAGCCTCTGTAGACTACTCCTCCAGAGATGTGGCCTCCCCCAGATTTATTTATTTAGGATAGTCTTCCCCATATTAATTTATTCCAATTTTACGTTAAAATAAGCCATGACCATGGAGAAACTTAGTTTGGTGTCGGCTCTTCATTGATACCTTACATTTGGATGTCAGCAGCGGAGTTACCCGGAAAAACACAATGAAAGCCTTCAACTTACATCGAAATCCAAAGAGTCTCTTTATTAACGAAGTATGAAAAAAAAGCCTCTGCTATTTTTGTATTTACTAACAGTATTTAGTAGATATCTATATCGATCACGGTGAATAGGGTTGTTTTAGATAGATATTACGATAGGGTACGGGTATAACTAGAGAGAAAAGAGACCATTTGCATCGGGCTATTATTCACTAAGAATTCCTTGAGCTCTCTGATCTACTAATGGGGGTACCAACTGTTATGAATAAATAAAGAGAGCGTAAAACATGAATGAGCTTTCAGAAGCAGCGTGCAAAAACCAGTCAACTAATTGGAATTCCTCGCATGAAGAGGTATAAGTGGAGATCTGTAATGTCCACTAACCAGACATAGGTCGAGAAGATTTCCAAGATTTAATTCTCCCATCCCCATATTCTTACATCCCACCTTCGTTATCCAAAAAATAAAATAAAAATAAAAAACAGTATGAAAGAGCCAAAAAGAACCATTACCATAAAAAAGTAGGATTCAAGAAAGTTTACTTGATATAAAAGAATACAATTTAATTCCAGTGACATTGAGTCTATCATTAATCAGTCATTTCAGTTATATAGCTAGAGGACATCTGTCTATGAATGTCAAGAATTTATTTGAAAGTGAGTTAATAAGTTAACCAATTCAATTTCTTGAGTAGAAATATTTGAGAAAACATAGTCATTTCACTTATATAGCTAGAGGACATCTGCAGTATATGAATGCCAAGAGTCTATTTGGAAGTGAGTAAACCGTGAGTTAATAGGTTAACGAATTCAATTTTTTGAGTGAAAATATATGAGGAAACAAATTTTTATGATAAAGTTTGAGTTAAAGCTTTTCATATCGATATTCTGAAACAAAATTTCCACCAAAAGGAATTTGGTAAATGTCAAATTATTTACTTACTTCATTGAATTTAAATGAATAGTTGATCATTTGGCTTTGGCAGAAACACAGGCCCTGAAGATGTGGTGATAAGGGTCATTTACTGCGGAATATGCCACACAGATTTGCATAACTTCGAAATGACTATGATATTTCTCATTACCTAATGGTCGTTGGGTTTGCATATGTATATTGTTTTAAGATCATATGATATCACCATTAATATACGTGAAGTTTCTCAGAAACACAGGCCCTGAAGATGTGGTGATAAGGGTCATTTACTGCGGAATATGCCACACAGATTTGCATAACTTCGAAATGACTATGATATTTCTCATTACCTAATGGTCGTTGGATTTGCATATGTATATTGTTTTAAGATCATATGATATCACCATTAATATACGTGAAGTTTCTCTGTACCAGTTATGTGAGTTTTTTTGTGGCATACAGGCATGAAGTGGTGGGAATTGTAACAGAGATTGATAATGATGTGAAGAAATTCAAAGTGGGAGAACATGGAGGAGTGGGTTGCATTGTTGGTTTGAGTCGCAGGTGCCAGGCCTGCAATGATAGAATGGAACAATATTGTAATAAGAGGATTTGGAACTACAACGATGTAAACCCTGATGGTACTCCTACTCGAGGAGGATTCGCTAGCACCATGATGATTGATCAGATGTGAGTTTTTAAGGGGAAGTGTAATATTATTACTGGGTTATTAGTGGAATGTGGTCTTGTTTATGTCAATTAGGCTAGCTACTATTATAATCACTAAGTCTTTTTCTTCAATATGGATTAATGGGATTAAATCAAAAATTTCATAATAAGTTTACATGTTTTGTTAAATTAAGTTAAAATTGACATAATAGTAATTATTTTTATTTGATCATATTTTTAAATTTACATTAATATATAATTTAATTAATTATTATAGAAAAATAAACTATTTAAATTATTTATGAATATATTATATTTATATATGTATGTAATATAACATTTGATAATTAGATAGATGTGGTTAGAAATTGTGAAGAAAGACTGTGAACGAATTTGTCTAACTACTAGACAGTTAAGTGGTTATGGTGCTTGGTTCTTTTTCTTCTTTTTTTTTTTTTTAGATAAATGGATCTCAATGGAGAAGGAAGGGGTTCTTACTTTTTCCAAATTTTCTTGGAGAAAAAGAAGAGAGAAAACTTAACCAAGAAAATGTAGGTGTATGTATTCAGCAATGGGTTTTATTTCCGACAAGATTATCTTTACAATTTTTTTATATTTTCAGTATATCTTCACACTTTTAAAAACAATTGCTAATTATAAATTATATTAAAACTATCCTGAAACAAGATAATTTAAAACAAATGCTACCTAATAAAGCTTTTTCTGAGTACGAATTCCAAAATGATGATGAAAACTCAACTCATAATCAAATCTTTAATAGGGACCGTTGAGCACTTCGTCTGCTTCATTGATTATTGTTCTCAATTAATTGCAGATTGTATTAAATTTAATTAGATTCCGAAATTTGATGAATAAAATTAAAATTTAGTAATTGATCTCACTCTAGTACATTTCATTTTAGTAAAATATAGTAATTATTGTTCTCAATTAATTGCAGATTGTATTAAATTTAATTAGATTCCGAAATCTGATAAATAAAATTAAAATTTAGTAATTGATCTCACTCTACTACATTTCATTTTAGTAAAATATAGTAATTGATCTTAAAAACTTCATTTTAAAAATAACACTGAATCGAAATGATTACAGTGAAATCGTCTCCTTTCCTTATGTTGGGCACAGCCATTTCAATCTACCTTCCTTTTCGTTTGCTTTTTGGATTTTCTTCGTAGGTGGTGCTGCAGATATGAGGGTCGTTTCCTCCAGTTCTACCAGTAGGCAGTGCAGAGAGATACGGAAGCTTTTGAGATATGGTTGCGAGTTCGAACCCTGGAGGGAGGCAACACTTGTCTTCGTTGATTTAACAGGGGAAGAATTTTTGGAGGAGCCGTTAATTTTGACCAATTTTACTTATATGCTGTTTAATTTGATTTTTTTTGCTTTGAAAATTATAGAAATTTGGTAATATTTTTAATAAATTTGGTAGAGATTTTTGTAAATCTAAATTATAGTTATCCAATTTCAAGATTTTGGATGCTCAAGAAATTTTTTATGCTACTGAATCTATTTTTACCATAAAAATATGATTCAAACACTATTACTGCAAAAAATTTTAGAACTTTTTTACCTAAATTCAAACCACTTTTAACTATCAAAACAATTCCCCTGCCCATATTTTATTAGCATCCTGAGTAATACGGCCCCATTTTGACAAGTTGATTGTGCTGCCGCACCGGAGCCGTTCAATGTCGATGTCGATGATGATGAGTTTCTCGACTTTGACTCGAGTGAGTAGTAAAGAAGGGAGCAGCTGAATATGTACCAAATGTCTCTTTCAGAGGAGCACGTTCAACATTGTTTTTAAAATTTTTGTTAGCTCAGTTTATATAATTGGTTTTATTTTGTATAGTAATGTGTGGTTTGATGGTAAGTTTACAGCAGTTCAAATTTTATTGAGTGCATTGGCCTACTGTAGTGATAGCTAAAGAGGTAGATTCCCCAATCCCGATTTTCATTGAGTACATTGGCTTACTGTAGTGATAGCTAAAGAGCTAGATTTCCCCAATCTAGTGCACGTACAGGTGACTTTAGCTCTTGCTAAAATCATAACATCTTAGTATATCTACTTGCAGGTAGTTGGATATACCCCTGCTGTTATAGAAGCAGCTACGAGGATTGATCCTGGGTCTCCCATCCATAGATTATGGCTAACAAGACGTGGGACTAGCTCTTACTAAAATCATAAGATCTCAGTATAAGATCTTAGTATATTATGTAGTGTTTTAAATAAGAGATCTTTGAAAAAGTGAGAGAATCACAAGAAAGAGCAGTCTAGCGATCTTAATATATAATGTAGTGTTTTAAATAAGGGATCGTTGGGAAACTGGGGGAATCACATGAAAGGGCGGTAGGGTTTGGGGCGGTACCTTAAATTTGGTGGATGAAGCTGCCCAGACTTACGACTTAGCGGCTTGAAAGAGTGGAGGTAAGATGGATAAAGTTATTTTTTGGATGTACCGCCCCCATATTAAGAAGGAAACTAATAATGCCGAGGACTCGAGAAGAGGCCAGCAAGAAATGAAATCATACATAACCCAAAAGTGTTTATATTTTTAGGGTTTCAAAATAGTGAAACCAGATATTCCCAAACCCTGGCCATGACGATCCAGGGTTTCTGGATAGCGAATCCCCGTTACGAAGCAGTTACCGTCTAAACTTTGACCAGAGTGATCCGGATAACAGAGAGATTCATCTTCATTATTTTCCATTTTCGGTAACAAAATCACAATCGTTAAGGCGCGTTTGGAGTCTTCCACTGAAATCTAATCACTATACAGTGTTACATACAAAGTAAATAAATATGATAATTTTTTTGGCAAAGTTATTTGGAAGCATGCTAGAAAATAAAATCAAGAAACCAGTAGAAGAAGTTCTTAGTTGCTTTGTTGATTTCAAAGAAGCTTTTGACATAGAATAGAGAAACATGGGGTTCCTTGGCATTTTATAGGAGCCCTACATAGGATGTATGAGGAGGTGAAAGTCAAAATTAGAATTTTACTAGGCATTTCTGAAAGTTTAAGTGATATCGGCCTCAAACAAAGTTGCCCTTTGTCTCTTACCCTTTTTGGTTTATATATTGACAAGTTTGAAGAGTGGCTAAATTTGCAAGGGGGTGATGGTTTCCATTTGGGCAAGTTTGTTAAAAGGCTTGTTTTGTATGCGAATGACCTTATTTTGATTGTTAAATCTGCTCTTAGTTTGCAAGAGCACTTACTTTCACTTGAGCATTTTTGTATAAGGGTGGGGATGCAAGTCAATATTAACAAAATGAAGGTAGTGGTTTTCTGTAACAAAAGAAAACATAACCAAGTAGTTTTCTGTAACAAGAGAAAACATAACCAACATAAGTTCTACTTTGAAGACAACACTCTTGAATAAGTCGCAGATTACAAATACCTCAGAATTGACTTCAACAAAAATCTAAGTTAAGATGGTTGTAGAAAGAAAAGAACTTTGGGGGGTTGCAAAGCATTTTATGCTTTTCAAAATAGGTGTAAAGAGGCAAAGTTATGAGACTAGAAGACCACTCAAACTCCTTTTAGGCTTTTAGTGATTCCGATGATTCTCTACGATTGTGAATTGTGGGCCAGTAGTACATCCAACATGCAATGGAAACAAATTGATGAAAATTCAGAAGCGCTTGATTACAAACAAGTTCAAAATTAAAAGCGTGGTTCTTATGATATCTTGTTAAGTGAAATGAGGGTTGCTCCCATCAAGTCCAAAATTAAAAGTGCGGTTCTTATGATATCTTGTTAAGTGAAATGAGGGTTGCTCCCATTGAAGCAATCGCAATGGTGCGAGTCATAAGATATTTTAAAAAAATTGAGCAAGAGTCATAAGATACTTTTAAAAAATTGAGCAAATGGAAGAGGGCAAATGGCCTAAGGTTGTCTTTAATGACACATTATGCAAAAAAAGAAGACTTGGATGCGACAAATGGCTTGGTAAATGGGGTAATTGCTCAAATATGTGTGACACAAATAATAAAGATATAAAAGCTTTTTCCCACAAATAGTAAAGAGATGAAAACAAAACTTTTGCTATGAATAAGTTCCACAAGCGTACTTGGGATAAGGAGCTAGGGAGAAAGAAAAAATACTATATTGAAGAGTTTAATTCCAATCATAATCATCAACAAAAAAACGTATATAGGGGCTAATATTTATTTGAGAGCCAAAATTCTTATTGCTTAGTGAAAGACTAATGCTCAAAGGCCAAAAGGAGTGTGGGAAGAAAGAGTATGTAGTTTTTTCTCTTTCAAAAAAGTTGATATAGAAATGCATAGAAACACATTTCATTTTAGAATGCAAGGGCTTCAAAGACAACATGGAAAGTTATGTATATATTCTCGCAGCGAGCTCTTGGGATAATTTATTTAGCGAGGAGTTTGGGATAATTTATTTAGTGAGGAGTGTATCGAGAAACTGAAGTGTGGTGCAGCAATCTGTCCTATAATTTATTTAGCGAGGAGTTAGGGATAATTTATTTAGCGAGAAGTGCCCTATAATTTATTTAGCAAGGAGTTTAAAATAATTTATTTAGGAAAAATGTATCTAAAAACTGAAATGTGGCGAAACAATCTGTCCTATAAACTATCTTTAGTTTCGTAAATGTTAAAAATAATACATTTCTTTTTCTCCACGACAATAAGCCAAAAAAAACTACAGCTCTGAACATGACATTTTCCACTGAAATGTTAGCTTCGTCACTATACACAGTTTTGAAACCATATTGTTTGGGAATTTCAGAACGCAAATATTAGAAGTGCATAATTCTCGATAGTGTAATTAAACTCTAAAGTACTACCTTTTCGCACACACTATTGTTGAAATAATTTGGAATTTTGATGGAATTATGTGTTAATATTTTAAATTTGATGTAACTATAGGTTAATATTCTATATTACATGGTTTGATTTATTTAAAGGTATCAAATTTACTGTGTTAATAATATTTTTATATTTAAAATTTAAATTATGTAATAAAATTTATTTATTATATTTTTGTGATTGTGAGATAGAAACATATTTATGTATATTTTTTATTGATTTTCATAATAATAATTTTAGAGTTTTATTGAATTATATTTTAATTAATAAATTATATAGAATATTTCAAATTCATGCCATTTGAATTTGAATTTAATTAATAAATTATGTGAAATATTTTAAAGCTTCTTAAATTATGTAAATTTTTTAATCAATAAATTATGTGGTATTTATGTTATTTTTTTGGGTTAAATATATGTTGATTATGTTTCTATGTTTTATGATTATTTTTTATGTTATTGTTTTGTTATAAATTTTGATTATGTTTTTATGGTTTAATAATAAGATGTTAATTACATTAATTAACACATAATCAATTACATTAATCAACACATAATCAAATATATATTATAACTATATAAACAAATTCTAATATTTCAACATATAATATTCATTCAATATTTGAAATTTATTTATAAAAATATAATAATACTCTAAAAAAAATATTAATCTTAATATTTAAATCATATAACTCTCGATGTCCAATGGCACTTTCTTTTATATATAAAATTAAATTATTTAATAAATCATTCATTCTCCAACCTTTAAAAAATACAAAAATATGTTCTATGCTTAAAAAATATTATAATAAATATTTCATATTTTAAAAATTACCATATAACTCTGGAATCCCCTTTTATATATAAGTATTTAATTTTTTTTAATAAACCAATTATTAAAAAATTGTAGATATATGTTTTATACATTTCTTTATATGTTATTTAAAAATATTATAAATTTAATATTCATATTTTAACACCGTGTTTTAATTAAATTTTAAAAGTAATGCTTTTAAAATTTGACGTGGTTAGGCTTATTTCAAGTCTACAGGGTTGAATAGAAGCTGAATTTCCTTTCACCATTTTGGCATTGATGTACTTGGCCTTTTTGAAGAGGATCATTTTTTTTAATGATTTATTGTTGTTTTTTTTAATATTATTATTTTTATATAATTGGATTTCTTTTATAAAATATATTATATTGGAAATTAAATAAAATGTATATTAGATGATCTCAAAGAATTATGTACATGATGTGCATATAAATAAAAATAAGAAACAGTTGAATTAGTTCTTAAGTTTTTTTGGACTTAAATAACTACCCAAACTAAATTTATTATTAATCTTGAGGATTAATTGTTTAACATTCCCCCTTTAATCCGAAGAGATGTACAAAAGTCCAAGAATGAGAGCTCAAATTGCAAAAAAAAAATGCATCTCAAACAAGAGCTGAATGTCTCTTGGAAATGGTTTTTAAGGATGACCACAAACCAATATGGGATAACTCAAAGTTTCAACCAACACAAACTCTGGTACCTTCATAGCAATTCTCAGAACAACCAAAAATGTGGCTTTAAGATGACCACAAACTCTAGAACTATCACAATAGTTCCTTGAACAATTCCAAATATGAAAGTGCTCAATCAACTCAACTTTCACTTAGGCTCACTTGACATCTCGAACTCGAACTTGTAGCAGACCATCAACAATTCCTCCCTTGTCGGTTACAGGGTGAGAAGTATTCTTCATCATTGCAAGGTTGGGCATCACTCTCGAACATATCCTTCAGTATGACTTGTAAATCTTCTTGGTTGTTTTTGTCCAATCCCAAGAAGCAATATATCCGAAATTTAGCTTCTCTATTGCAGTAGTCTTCTTTTTGGAACATCTATTTGTATGATGATTTTGCTTTCCATAATGCTCACATGGGTGAAGATCAAAACACCGATCTTCCACATGTCCAACTCTGTTATACTGTTGGCATCTATCAACTTGTTCTGGAACAACACCATCCAAAAATCCATCACTTCAGAATTGTATAGGTTTAGCAAAATCTGGAATGTGAAAAGATACATCCATAATATTCTTGTTGTAACCCAAACCAGTTCTGTGTTTATTGTGTGTAATCCCTTACCATGGTTTCATAAAAGTGTTGCTTGAACATGATTTTATGTTGTACCCAAATTTGTTCTTGAAATCACTTCATTACTCTGATCATTCTACGACTGATGATCAAGTTCAAATAACTTGTTGTTTTGAACAAGAATATGTTCATAATTCTTCTTTTGTAATTCATGCATTTCATCTCGCTGAAACTAGGACTCTAGCTCCAAGAATTCAATTTTGCTTTTCGCATTTTGCAAACATGATTGGATGTCAAAAAGCGTGTCATTTTCTCCAACAATCAACTTTGAAAAAAAGGTGTCAGCTACCGCCAATAATGCACCCAATAAATTTACAATAATTTAACCGAATGTTGAATTCAACCGAAAAGTAACTAGTTTACAACATAATAAATCAACAAATATAAATGATAAAGATGACACTTATATGGAAAAGGCCTCCAACAGGTTTGATTAACCTTTAAGCCTTTAAAATACGCCACCAACCTTTGACACATAAACGTCTTTATAATTTATTAAATTGAAAAATTCCACTAACCCACAACCAAATAACATCCTCTCGTTCTTTAACTTTTATAAAAAAATATTAAAAAATTAAAATGATTCTAACCATGCCTGCCTGTTATTAAATAAAAATCATACCCTCTTTTTCTCGCTATTCTTCGAACTAGATACCTCTCACATCTCTGCGTTTTTTAATCGAAATGTAGCATGAGCTCTGACTTTGCTAACTAGGGAACTTCATCTTCTTCAAGAAAAGTCTGGTGGTTGATTATTGACCTTTGGAGGTAACGACAATCCACATGATTGTTATTTTACACTATATTTTTATTTATTTTATTTATTGTTTTTTCAGAAGAAAAAGCGTAATATATTCATATAAGAAGGTTACATAGTGCAAATGCACGAAGCATATGCCGAAACATTCATATAAGAAGATTACATAGAGCAAATGCAAGAAGCATAAGCAGAAACGTGGACCAAGCCACATGCAAATATGCAAATATAGATCCCAAATAAAGCCCCAAAAGGCCAAATATTGCCCCCAGACAAGGCAAACCATCTAAATGGTGCAGAAAAAGCACCAAGAAACCAAGCATACATGCAGCAGAAGAAAGAGCAGCAAGATTTGTCCACCCAAAGAGGAAGGAGAGGCACGAAACGAGGAAAGGGAGCAGCAACAGAAGCCAGTCCTTCCCTGCTCCCTCAAACTCTCCACCTGAAAAAGACGAGAAATAGAGAAAGGAAACGCTGCCACAATCATCCGCAGTTGCCAGCGGAAAAGACCAACGGAGACATCCATAGAAGCGGCACGAAACAGGGCAGAAGCACCGCTATTCCCTCAACGCTCCAATGGATATGCCATGGCCAGAAACAAACCAAAATGCATCCAAGAAGGAGAAGTCCCACCGGAGCAGAGGCGATCACCGGGGGCAGAGGCGGCAAGGGAAGCCACCTCGCCCCCGCTTAGAGAAACTAAAGACCAGAAGCTGAATCGTGGAGTCGCCGGTGAGGCCCCGCTACTACGCTCCTTCGCCGCTCCTCAACGCCCTCCTGCGTTCAAACCCTTGCTCCCCCGCTGCACGCCGCTCCTACGCTTCTGTTTGCACCTCCCCTCCTCGCCGCTCCCAGGCTTCTGTTGCACCTCCCCTCCTCGCCGCTCCTAGGTGCCCTTCTGCTCATGCTCTTGCGTGCGATCCTGATTGCCCTCCTCCGGTACTGCGCTCTTCCTCTGACGCGTTCGTGCTCCTCCTCAGCTCCTGCTCGAGCTCCTCAGAAACCCCTGCACGCGTTCCACAGAAACCCCTGCTCCGCCGCTGCACGCGAACCTGCTCACCTTCCTCCGTTGATGCTCGCGCTCCAGTACGCCCTCCTCCGCTCCTGCTCACGCTCCTCAGAAACCCCTGTTCGCGCACCTCAGAAACCCGATGCTCCTCCGCTGCACGTGATCCTCCTCCGCTGATGCACGCGCTCCTGAACGCCCTCCTAAGCTCCTGCTTGCGCACCTCAGAAACCCCTGCACGCGTTTCCCCTGAAACACCTGCTACTCTGCTCCTGCTCCTTCGCTCCAGCTCACCCTCCTCTGCTCCTGCTCACACTCCTCAGAAACCCCTGCTCGCGCTCCTCAGAAACCCGTTGCTCCCCCGCTGCACGTGACTCCGCTCCAGCTCGCACCTCAAAAACCCCTGCAACGTTTCCCCTGAAACCCCTGCTCCTCCGCTTCACGCGACTCCGCTCTTGCTCCTCCGCTCCAGCTCGCACCTCAGAAACCCCTGCAACGTTTCCCCTGAAACCCCTGCTCCTCCGCTGCACGCAACTCCGCTCCAACTCGCACTTCAGAAACCCCTGCTTCCCCGCTGCAGGCGACTCCGCTCCCGCTCCTCCGCTCCAGCTCGCAGCTCAGAAACCTCAGATAACAAATGGACCATTCAAAAATTCAATTATGTATCAACCTTATAGTGTGGTCACTTCATATATTTCCTTCAAAGTGAACGAAAGGTAAACAAATAAAACCAAACCTTACCACGCCGGTTTTTAATTTTCTCTGAAAAAACTAGTCAATCACTTAGACTTCATAGTTGCACCATTCAATTAACTGAACAACTCACAGAAATCACAACTGCATTCTCACACTAATATTAATGCTCTCTCAACGCTACACTCTGCGAAATTCTCAATCTCGTCTGTAGACAGGCCAACTGGATAGTTTATCGACTTGGCTAAGCTTGCCAAATTCATGGGAAGTAGCGTTCTCTTTACAAAATCGGAATTCACACGACAATCAGGTCAGATGAAAAGATCACATGACAATGCCTCATGACTTCTTAATGACTTCCGAACGCTTTGACACTCGCTCATTGGTTCAACATCATGCAGTCCTCCACATCATGGCTTTCACTTTGGGCCCAACTTCTATACTCCATGTTGTTCAACAATCTTTCTAAATCTTTAAACTCTTTTCTTGGCTGGTGGTCAACGGTCTTGCAACGACACAAATTTATGTACATTCTCCACGGTCATCCAACCTTCTCTAGTATTTCCTTTTCTAGTATTTTTTCACGCTTTGTGTGACCTCATCTCAGATTTTGATCTCGAAGGCTTTTCTGCCAACACTCAATTCCAATATCACAGGTCGAATTTCATTTGTTTAAAAAACTACTTTTGCATTAACAGTATGCATATGATCATAAAATGACATCTCCACAAATTAAATAGAAGATAGAGGCTAGATGGTAAATAAATTAGTGCAGATTATGCAGCGTAATGGCACGGAATACAATTCCAAGGAGACTTCGACAGAAGACCAAATTATCAAATTCTTCAGAGGTTTTCTGTCATAAATGCACTGGAGTTCTTCTTTGGACATGAACAATGAATATGAGAAGATTGTAATACGAATGAATATGCCGAGGGTTGTCGTTGATAGCGCCGTATTCAAAATGCAACATTAGTGAAGGTGGACAGTGCAAAAAAGCATAGCATTCTCTTGGAGGTGATGGCAAAGTATCTATCTGTGAACTGTCGAAAGCAATTTCATTGTCTTCAATCCGTTGTTCACACGCCATGATGCCAAAAGTGCAATATACAATGGGCAGTTTATCAAGTAAAACTATAATACCCCTTTCAATTTTATGCTTGTAGAACCCCCAATGCAAATACAAATTTTGGAACAATTGTTTTTAAGTCACCCCTTATCGTTTCTTTTGGAAACATTACATTAAAAATTAGAAGCATCATAATACCAAATAAACAACAGTATAATACCAAATAAACAACTGTAGTAGCAAGTTAATTACTCACATTCTTGCAATGGCAACGTGCTCAAGAAGGCGATGTTCTCCTGGTGGCTTGAGACACGGTCCACCCGAAGTAAAAACTATGCAACCCTTTTAACTTTTCCACCGTAAGAAAACACAATATTGCCTTCACAAATTGTCAGTGCTGATCGTTAGATATCAACCACCTCCCACCACATGGATATTTCTTATCAACAAGAAATCATACTCACAAGCTCAGGCCACAAAAACTAATCGCTCAATTCAATCAACAGAGCGAAACAATCTGCTTTGATACTACTGTAAAACACACAAGACTGGAAACTAAATAAGTTGTATATTAATTTATCTCAAAGAATTATGTACACGATGTACCTATAAATACATATAGGAAACAATTGAATTAGTTCTCAGGTCTTCTTGGACTCCAATAACTACCCAAACTAACCCTATCATTAACCTTGAGGATTAGTTGTCTAACATTTTTGAAGTTTTTTTTACAACATTTGAATTATTGGAATGTTTTCATGGGATTTGAGTTATAGTTTTAACTTTATATGTATAGATTTAGCAAGGTTAGTAGATTATCAAAGATTTGAAATGAATATTAATTGTGGGATTTGAAGTTGAGTTTATGACTTCCAATTGGTTTGTTTAGAGGAAATTAAATGGAAGGATCTTCACTCCAAGGTGAAACTTGACATGAAAGGATCTAATAGAACACCAAGTAGATGGAGGAAAATTATAAGACCGATGTTTTATAATGAGGCTAGTGACATAAGCGTGGGGAGCAGCGGTGGGAAAGTTGCAAAAGAGAAAATTAAGGAAAGGACAACGTTGTTTGTAGTCCTAGGAACATTTTTATTGGGGTCAACGTTGTTCATAACTAGTTAGTATGACAAGATCTTTAGCAATGGAGTTTCCTCTTCAACATCTACATCATAGAATTTTTTATAGCACCATGATATCAAAGTGTTATGGAACACAATTTTATCAACCAGAGAGAATATTACCTTATGGATACAAAAGCTACAAACTGAATCAAACTCACATGAGAAGGAGAAAGTTTAAATGAGCTCTTTATTCTTGTTGCCTAAGCGAAACTTAATATGGACCTCTTATCACATAGTCACATGAAGATGACTTATGTCCATGTACTTCTAGATTATATTTATTCTTCTAATTAATAATCCTAAAAAAAGATTAAGCCTAGATATAAGTACTTTAAGATCATCATTCCTAACAACAAAAAGTGAATTTTAGTAGTATTATGATGAAGGGGGAAATTTGTAAAAACCAACAATTGTGAGGTAGAGTCATCACAAAATGACGTCCCTTCTCTTCCCACAAATTAAAGAAGCAACTCTAAGTTCAAGATTTTGTTAGGCTTTGCCTTTAAAAATGACCTTGTTAAACTCAAGTGCAAGTTCATCGTCAAATCCAAGTCCAAGTCCTTCAAGAAAGATAAAAGGTCTCAATTTTTTTAATCAAAATACTAACAATAGAGATGATATTATGAATTTTTCCCTAATTCCTCATATTCAAATAAAACGAAGTTGTTATGAAGATGCAATGAAGAACACAATTTGATGTGAAGCAGTGGAATTCAGAAATTAATTGAAGAGAGAAAAATGAAACATGGGAACTGTGTGATCTATGTCAAAACAATGATGTCATAGTATTCAAGTGGGTGTATAAAACAAAGCATAAGGTGGATGTATTAGTTGAGATGTACAAGTGTAGATTTATAGCAAAATGTTACTCTCAAAAGCCATGTATAGACCTACAATCAAACTTTTCTCATATTACAAGGTTAGATATCATAATGACTGTTTTATTATTATTATTATTATTATTATCCAATTTTAGGGTCACGACCAAGCCAGACACCAAATTGGTGTACGAGACCCCCTTGTTTGTGGGACAAGTGACCCACCTCCGCGCATTGATTTGACTGCTAAGTCTTCAAAGGCATACATACTCTAACCCCCTCTAGTTTTGAACCTGTAACCTCTTAGGAGGAAACACATGCTGTTAACCATTAGGCCCACTCAAGTTGTTCATACCTCCCTATCTAAGAGGGAGCGTTGATTTTTTGGGTAGCTGTGGGAGGTGTAGAGCCGCTAACCTACACCTCATCATTCACTATTATCCACTGTTTTTCATCACCTATCTCTCTCTTTCACCTCATTTTCCCTGTTAAACCACCCAGATCATTACATTAGATGTCATTAAGCATGATCAAGTGAACTTTGCTGATGTGTGACTGTTTTGTTTAGATTTTGACATATTTACAGGCATTCCGCAGCTCTCTGCCGATTCCGCAGCTATCTGATGATTCTGCAGCCATCTAGAGATTCTGCAGCCTTTTTGTTGTTCTCAAGGTTCCACGTGCCATTTTGCCAAACGAGCCACATGGGTACTTAGGTATCAAGGTGCTCGAGGTTCCTGTGCCATTTGTTCAATCATCCACGTCATCCATACCTCCGGTCAAACAGGGGCAAGATCCGGTCAACGAAGGCAGCTAACGGTGATGCGTGAGCTGTTTGGTCACGTCAGCTTAGACGGTGGCTTGCCCGTGTTTTGCAGGACGTGGGGAACATAATCTAATTTTGGATTTAATCCCCATGACGACCAGGACCTCCAGCTCACCCACGCAGGCTCATGACGTGTTTATTTAGTTTTAATT
>APFE030762832.1:15522-33074 GCA_000404065.3 Pinus taeda | reverse complement strand
AAACTAAATTTTATAAAATGTGTATAAAGTTTGAAAAATACAACTTTCACTTATATTTACATATTCAACAAAAAAAGATGAACGGATGTTAATTGTGAATGTTGTGTGATAAGTAAATTAAAACATAATATAATTTTAATTACTCTACTGTAGCTTTCACCATATTGAACACTAAATTCTTCATGGTATCAACCAATCAGGATTTAAATAATTTACTTTATGTTAAGAAAATAGTTATGCCACGTAGGCTAGATGGGAATATTACAAATGGAACATGTGTTAGAATTATTGCTTACTTTACAGTTGATCGGTAGTTGTTAGATGTTATTGAAATATTCTCTAAGAATTTATCTCTCATTTTTGAATAATTTGGATCCACCAAGTATTATTACAAGGGAATAAAAATTGAAAAATATTTTTCTTTGTGTTGAATTTTTCCAATTTGTTATCTATGTATGTATGTATGTATGTATAAAATTGAATAAATTCTAAAGAGAAAATACAAATAATATAAATCCATAATTAGGATACAAAAAATTGATTGTATCCCAATTATGTCCTCAAGATAAAATTGTATAAATCCACATTTGCAAACAAATATGACATTTTCATTAAATCTAAGGGTTGTTACTAAATAATTTCATAGGTTAAGTAAGGGATTTTTGTTAAAAATCCTTTCCCTATACACCTTATATTAATGGTTCATGGAATACTTGGAATATTACAAAATTTCTTCTATTTTTATATTTTGAATAGTATATTATCATAACATTTTAGACTAATTAAACTCGACCTCCCAAATAATTTTAGAGAAATGAAGATCCTTCAAAGAATGTAGGATTTATGTAATGTATGTTTACTTATCAAGCATGTCAAAAATACATGTTAAATCAATGGCAAAAGAAGAAATATCCATGAAGACTCACACATTAATCCACTTTAATATGGATGGATTTATGTCTCTCATTGTTCGAAAGCTAACATGTATTATTATAATTTCATTGATAATTTGCAATAAAATAGAACAAATATATGTCTATGAAAAATATCAATGAAGCATTGTGTAACACCACAATGTTTTATCTCCATGTTTGAAAAATAGATAGGGTAGAAGATTATTTACTTTTCAAAAGAAATGGAGGCAACTAAATCCCTTGAACTTTAATTCTTTTTGCAGTGATCCAGAGATGAGAAGACAATTGAAAATGGCTTACAATCAATATAAAAATGGAGATGTATAAATAAAGAACAATTATATCATTGAGGCTACTAAGTATAGGATAAATGACCTATATTTTCCCAAGTGTCTTCGGCATAATGCTATAAAAGAAAAATTTATATTCTGAAGAGTTTTTTTTTAAATATGTTTAAAGAAAAAAACTGAAGGAGGAATTCATTTGTATCAAACAAAATGTATCACATTTCTCTATATTTCAGTGTCTAGTATATATTCAGGTTTGTATGAAAAAGAGGATAAGTAGGATTCAAGAAAAATAAATCATTGTAGTGAATCGATATGTGAATTTTTATTAGGATGCATGTTCCTCAGGATCACAATAAATTCCTTTAGTTACTCAAGGGAGTGAGAAGGACGTTGTCCAAAAATATGATATCAATGTAAAATATGGGCTAGATCTAGAAGCACAAAAGGAAAGTTGAGTAAACATTACATATTTACCCTTTCATCCTAGAAGATTTAAATATGGATGTAGTTATTGATGAAGTTAAGAATGCCTCCTAGGATATATTCTAACCATATTCAATGGAATTCTTCCATCGGTGAGAATTCAAATTTTTTCAGAGGTGGTCTATTGTGATTCATTAATGTGGAGTAGTGTTTGGGATATGGTTCTTTTCATGCCATTATGGATTTATGTCGAAATTATGGTGGCCAAATTTTTTCAAAAGAAAGTGAAATGGATATTTATAGGGAGAATACTCTTTTTGCTAAACTTATTTTCCTCGTTGAGAAGAAGTATTAGCTTTCTTGTTTGTATCAAGGTGTTTACACTATGCTATTGGTAAAATTTTTGTTATGTGGATTGAACCAGGAAATATTAATCCTTTTGATATAACATAAACTATTTTGGTTTCTCAACATTTAGATTTCTTACTATAAATGGATGATTGTCATTAATATATGTGCAGAGGTGTCTTGTGGCACTAAAATGATCTAGATTTCAGAAGATATCAGATGTTAAATTATCATCTACATTACATGCATGATGTTGATGATAGGATCTTAACATGCACTAGGATAAGTGGACTTCCCACTAGGACCATCACAAGGTCACAACATAGTCTAGGATGTTGAGTGGCTCTATTGAGGGCTTCTTGCTTGTAGAGTGTAATACATGGATTTTGTTTTAAATTAGGATATGCTTACGAGCACTAAAGTTTGGAGCCTTTTTATAGAGAGAACAAAACCATGAAATGAGCAGTGATTGAAATGTGGAGCCTTAGCTTGGAGACCCCACCACTTCATGCTTGCATATATTCAATAAATTACTATTAATGTGGATATACCCTAATAGCTTATATTAGGTTTTTGTGCACTTGGTTCATTTTATATTGTTGAGATGACTCACCTATCTTATAAATTGGGGAGAGTGTCCCCATTCTTGCAACTTTATCACTATATAATCCATGTATTCTTGTTGTAACAATATAGTCGTCATTTTATTTTGTGATGCAAGGGTTAAATATTGTCTAGATGATGGTCACTAGGGATTGCGTGAGATAAAGTTAAGAAAAGTATCGCAACACTAGCATTGACATATTGCATGACCTAATATTTGTGAGACAAATCCTTAGAAAATAACTCCAACATTTGATGCTAATGGAGATTGTGTCATACAAGTTAAATATCCTTTAGGACCTATTTTATGAAATAAAACATTCCAACTATGAAATTATTTATTTGATGCTATCTTTTAGTGGAGCCTTTGAAGGTCCTAGGATATCTTAGCGAGATTCCTTGATAACCTACAATATTGTAGGCTAGAAATTTCACATGGTAGATGGTCTAGCTAGGACATGGAAGCACCTATTGTCTTTGCTAGGGTGCACTAAAAAGAAATGTTGTAATAACATAGAATGTCTAAGACATTTTTTTATCTTAATTTATGTCATAATGTGAATTGTGCCCTTGTTGTCTAAAATTGTGTTTTGCATTTCTAATGATTCCACCTATTTTCTTATTTATAGTAGAAAAATAGGGTATTATGAAATTGAGAGTGATGTGAGTGAGAGTTGTAACAAACTCTCCATATCAGCATCCAACATCACACAAAATCTTAATATTTATTGCATTAACCATGGTAAATCGATTACCATGTTCAACAACAATTATGTCAAGATCACATTCATTCATTTGTAACTTTTACCATTTAACGTAGAACAAAAATGTTTTGAAGGATTTAAATTCATATGCTAGTATATATTGCAAATAATAGTATCTATTTTGAGAGAGTTTTGGATGTCTATCACTTCTTAAGGAAGAATTAGTAACCTAAAATGCTTCGAAAATCCCAATATTAGAAGTTTTCATCTTTTCATCCAACTTTTTGATGTAGAATTTGTGGACATTACACCAAATAACCTTGTAGTGTTTTAATTGCATAATTTCATGCATATAAAAAATGCATTCTCAATTGATAAAAATATTTGTACCTATAATTTATGGAAATTAAAAAAAATAGATGATATAAATCAATATAATATTAAAAAATAAATAAATAGTATGGGTGGACATGATACCCTTTTTATGTTTTAAATCTATTTTATAAATCAATTTTTTTCTCATTATTATTCGTATCTACCTCATGTTCAACTTCATTGACCAATGTAGTCACACCATGTCGTGATAATTTACCATAAATTTATTTTTTCCATCATTCAATCCATTCCATCATCCAATCAATGTGTTTTTTTAATGTATAAATGTAATGTTTCCTACTGTCATCCAAATATACTAAAATAAAAAATTAACATGTAATTAGTTACTAGAGTATATCTTCATAATAATGGATTATGTAGAAAGACTAAAAATTAAATAAGTACGATATAACTAAAAAATGTCCAATGCATTTTAAGTCTGCACCATGTGGTTGCATGTCACATTCCTCATTCCACATTTACCCAATAGGGGATACCCTTAAGATGGTGGAGATTTCAATCATGAATTAAGATCCAAATAGACATGCAAGTAATTCATATTGATGGCCACCCATTGGCATTGAAGAAACATCATGAAGTGAGGCTCATGAAGGTTCCTACTACTAACTCGACCTTAATTATAATTAAGGATGGTTTTCTTGATACCCTCGAGCCATGTAAGAACATGTGAATTTATGTTAATTGATGAGGTGATTTTTTATTACTTTCAACAAGATGATGGGGGTGGGAGTAGTTGCAATTTTTCAGGAATGGGACCTAGGGATTTAGGAGCTCGAACTGGCGACCAACAGAGAATTAATATGGGAAATACTAAATTGTATAAGGTATAAGGTGATTCTAGGATCATTCCAACCTTGTCCAGTCAAAGGACTCATTTGACTCTTTAAAAGAAGTTTCCTTTTGGTTTTAGAATGCTGGGCGGTAGAAAAAATAGTGCTCTTGGTCAAATGATACACACTAGAGAAACAACGAGATGTACCAGGAAATATTTTTCACAGAGGGGTATGTCAATGGTTTATACATCACTAAGCTAAGTTCACTATATATGTCTTGATATCATCATCTATGTATTCATCTTGATGGGGGTTAAGAACTACCATAGTTCACCAATATTGGCCTTATTCTTAATTAACCATGGACATTGGATCTTTATTTTCTTGATTGATATTACGATTGTTTACAAGGTTTTGGTTTAGTCCAAGGTTTATGTCTTGGTGATGGGGAAAATTTTGTTAGTGGGTGGACTAGAATACATAGATCCATCTAGCATTAATTGGTTGTCCTCATTTTATAAGGACCTTGAGTTTTCTGGTGTTTTGATGGAGGGTTTGGTGTGTTTATCGACTTAGGTTGTGAATGTTAGCCCTAACCACTTATATATGTCTATGATGTCCATATTTGGGTTATGGGGGTATTCTATCTGGGTGTATTGATTTATTTTATGGAAATAGTTGTTTGGCTTGTAAGAATTATTTTTATATAGCTTGGAGTTCAATGCTTTATCGATGACGTAGGGCTAGAAATGGAACTCTAGATAGGGCTCAACAACGATGATACCTTGTTGGAGATTCAGGCATGGTGAGTCCCTCTACCCCATTCTAGCCCACACCCTTAGTATTTAGGACTTATTTCCTTGCAATACAACCTTATTAGGCAATTTAGACATATCACCCAACCTATGGAGAAACTGAACAAAGACTGACATGAAGACAAGAATACAACTGTTAGTGTCATGAATGAGTTGTAAAGAAACCATTCACATATTCTGCTGGGCTAGCATGCAAAGGGTACAATGGCTCTTATAACATAAGTTGGATCACTTCGAAGGGACACAGGCTATATGGCGAAGCACATCCACTGTGACATTAGGCCTCCTCCATCACCATGATCTAGACTGGAGCATAGTGCCCATGTAAAGTCATGTTATTTGTAATTGTATCTAGGAGCATCTTGGTATCGAAGGTATTATAATATAATGTCTCTTTTTTGTTCTAGTTAAAAAATTATTTTTGGTAATTGGCTATAATTTTTGGTAATTAGCTACTAGCCAGCAAATAGGGTATGGGTGAGGAAAATAGGATCATAGAAAATTATATAAACCAATTTAATCTTATGAAATATTAAAAGTTCTCCAATTAACAAAAAAGGAAAAAAAACATCTATAGCCATGCAAGAAAGATCACTACTTTATAAATAATGATACATGTGGAAAATGTTAATGACTAAACAACTGAATGGAATGACATAAATAGGGGGCTAAACCTATTACAAACATTCATTGGATTAGAAAATGATAAGAAACCAAACGATGAAAGGTTTTCTATTATATTTTATTTTAAATTTCCAAAAAGGTAAAAAAATTAAAAAAAAATCATAAGTGTTTAAAAAAGATATATATACAAATGTGGATTGACCAATTATATGCATCTGTGAGTTAGATTGGTATAATATAGTGAAAGAGGATGCATTATCAATATATAATTTATATTTTGAAATGAATTTTGGTTTCAAATATATACTTTCATAAAGTTAATGGATATAATTGGATTGAAAATTTTAAATAAATTCTAATGAAAAAAGCATAATTTAAGAATAATTTCTACAATCACATTAACATTCTCATAAAATTTATAAATTAAATTTATTTTTTAAAGATTTTTTTATTTAAATAATGTTCGAGACTATACATGTTTTGTTGGAAGCTTGTAAAAATATGCCACTAAATAAAAAAATTCCCTTGTACTCTTATGAAACCAAGATATAGACTAAAAAACATATATCATATATGGGAACCGACCAATTTCTAGTTTCATTTATGATGTCATTAATCATTGAAGTATGGATAAATGTAGCATTAAGAGAAAATGAGATCAAAAACCTCTCAATATTTTTTATAAAAACTTTGTAAAATATAACATCAATAAATGGAATTAAATATTAAAATATATTGATTGCATGATTGGTGCTCTAAATTCTCGTATAAGGGAGATGTGTAATTACTAGATGCTAGATTTAATTATTCTCTCAAGGATATTATTTTTATCTTTGTCTCAAGCTTATTTTTCAAACATTTAGCTACACATGTGATTATTTCATTCCATGAATTGTAGCACTAATGTGTATGGTTTCATAGTCATAAAGATATAGATATAAATAAGATATACCATCATTGAAAATATAGAAGATTCTTGTTGAGATATAGAGAAGTTATTAAAAATTATTTGGCGAGCCAGTAACTTATTAACTTGTGCTTTCATTTATACTACTATGCTTGATTGCACCAAGAATAAAAAAACACAATCTTTTGAGTGGTGTAAAACTTCTAGGAGACTGTGGATATTTGAACTCAATGGCCACTGATTATGCGTTGTGACCAGATATCTGCCTCCTACCAATAGAAGTTGCAGAGTGAGAGAGTTTACCAATCATATATCTATCTCTGATACCAATAATATATCTATGTATAATGGATACAACTGTAGAGGGATTAATAGAGATGTAAACATGCATCTTCACCTAGAAAGTGAAATGTGGGGATTGTTTGAGGTAATGAAAGTTAATTTTCGCTTTGTTGTTTTAAACTAGTCATAAGTCTAGTTTAGTTGAAATATCAACATAGAAATGAATTTTCTACCCTTTCTTTAAACGATGAATTTTGAATTTTGTGTTGAAATATATTTATGTTAGTACAAAATAATATAATACCAAACAAAACACTTTATTTTATCTCTCTTCTCTAAAATAATTAACAACTACTTTTTCAACGTTTTTGTGAAGAGAAGGTAAAGAAAATATCTTCTTAGTTATTTATGTTGTCATTTGAATTATAATTTTGATTGTTTACTTCAATCCAAAGTTCATTAGTATCGTTGAAATTATAATTTCAAAATAATAAAATATCAAGTTAAACATTTATACATTTATTTAAAACTAAACAATATTATCTAAAATTATGTAATAGTTTATGCATTTTGGTCACCATTTAATGTTGCAGGTAAAATAAATTTGAGGAATATTTCTTTCTATGTATCAGTATTAATCATATTATTTATATGATTTTATGTGATAGACACAATTATATTTAACACCCTTAACATTATCATAATTATATAACTTAATATTAAATGTTAGGAGACATCAATTCATTCTTTATAAACATCCATACAATCCTTATAATACATATGGTATAAAAAAAACCCTAGATGCATCTTAAATTTCAATCTATTAAGCTAATAAATTGATTACACCTTTCTAGTTGCAAAACATTCCCCAAGTTTTGCACCCACAAAAGAGGCTTGCACCTTGAAATATTTGATCTGGATTTAGGGTAGATCTACGTTTTTTCACCTACATTATAAATTATATTGTGTTTCTTATAAATTTTTAGCGGAAATGATAAAAACAAAGTTGCTAAAAAAATAAAACCTTGAAAACAAATGTAAAATGCAAACGATGAACTCTTCGTTGAAAGGGAATCGATATCATTATGAAATATTTGTAATATATTCATTTAAAAATATAAAAATAAATATTACTCAACATCAAATCTTCAAGAGTTACTTATAAAAAATGATCTAAATATATTTACACAAATATCATTGAGGGTAAAATAAGTAACTAGAAAAGTATTCCTCCATAAAGTCACACATGATCAATAAGATAAATGTATAGAAGATAAACTAAGTAGAAACATGATTTAAAATAAATAAATTTCTAGGAAAAGATACACACAATAGGCATTTCATGGTGTGTAATCATATATATGACCTAGAGAATCATTAACAATGTAAGGCCATTCCTTTGCAAAATATATATTCAACCACACAAATTTACATAAGACAGATAAAATGATATTGACACAAAGGAGTTTTTTTATAAAGAAATCTAAATATCTCCCAAAAGGAAAATGTTTGTTACACAGTGAAATTAAAAAAAAAACATTATTTATAAACAAATAAATTAAATAGAACCCTATTTTTTTCCCTTTCTAAATTAAAATTTTTAATTATCTGTTCAAACAATGTAAACAATAATACATTATATAGAAAAATTTCCTATCCTACCATGAAAATAAAATCTACAAAAACTAGAGTTAGCATCAAACGAATCAAATGAAACCATAGAGTTTTTTTCATCTCATTTACAATTTTCAATGATCGATTCAAACAACATACAACCCCCTTGTCCTCTTCCTCATCTCTGAAAATTCTATGCGGAAAATAACAAAAATTTTGAAGATTCAACACTCCAAAGGTTTTAGCATAAATTCATGGTTCTCGTCATTGGAGTTAGGGAATAGAGATTCATGAGCAAAGATGGGAGATGCTATTTCAAAAAATCCTTTTTGCAATAAATGCAATGAGAATATTACTTCATATGATTAATGAATGCAAAATGTGTATGAATATTTTGAAATAACGTTGAAGGGTCAAAATAGGCCCTCCCTCATTCAGTACCTTTGTCCCTCTCTCATTCTCTCTCCAACTCCCTATATCTCTTGCTATTAGCTGTCACTCTTGTCTCTCTCTCACATTATTTCTCAATCATTCTCTCTGACTCTTACTATGTCTCTCTCTCACTCTGTCTGTGAAATTGTATCCTTTTCTATATCTCTTTTTCAATATATCACCTGCTCTATCTCTTTCTTATGCTCCCTTTCCCCCTCTCCCTCTCTCTCTTCCTATCTCACCCTAACTATCTCTTTGTCTCTTGCTTGCTCCATTTCTACTTCCTCCCCCCTTGGCCCCTGTCTCCTTCTCTCTCTCACCATTCTCTCACTTTCTCCCCCTTTCTCTTTATATTTCCCTCTCTCATTACCTCCAAATATTTCTCTTTCTCACTCTCAAAATGTCTCTTTCACATACTCTCTGACATTATATCGTCCTCACTCTCTTTGTAAAACTCTTCACCTCTCCCCCTCTCTAATTTTGCCACTCACATTTTCTTACTTCCTCTCTCATTCTCTCTCTTTTTATATCTCCATCTCCCCCTATCTATATCTCTCTACCTCATTCTCTCTTTTTCTATCTCTCTCTCCCGATGTCTCTCTCACATTGTCTATCCTTGTCTCACTTTCACTGTCTCTTTTCCCCCTTCCCTCTCCCACTTGCACTATGTATATCTCTCCCTATCCCTCTCTCTGTCTCTCTCTCTCTCAATATTCCCAACTCTCTCTCCCCCTCACCCTCTCTTTTTGTTTCCTCTTTCTCTCTCCCGAAGGATCAGAGGAACAGGAGGAACGCTCTGATAATGTATTTGACTAGCAAACCTCAAAAAGACGGAAGGTAGAGTTACAAGGTGAATTCCGCAAAATCAAACCACCACATTTTGATGGAGAACAAGAGGAAGCGGTTGAAGTCTGGATCATAAACATGAACAAGTATTTTCAGCTTTATGAATACGACAATAACCTGAAGGCACGAATGGCCATTTTTCAATTACAAGGGAAGGCCACCTTATGGTGGGAGGAAGTAAAGTTAGTGAAAGGGGTCACCGAGCAAAATATTACATGGGATAATTTTCAAAGATTCTTCAAGGAGCGATATTTAACGAAACGCTTCTATGATGAGAAGGCAAGGGAGTTCCATGATTTGAGATTAGGACAGCAGACCATGGACGAATTCATCACTCGCTTTACATCCTTACTTCGTTATGTACCATACATAAGGGAAGAAAAGGCAAAGGTCCAGCGATTCGTCAGCAGTTTGCCAGCATACATGCGAGAGTGGATTGAGTTTGACAATCCAAAATCGATGGATGAGGTAATCCACAAAGCTAGAATCTGTTATCAACAAGGTAAACAGAAAGGGGAAACTGCTAACAGAAAATGGAATGAGAAGAGAAGTTTCAAGACTGTGGGAAACAGGAAAGGGAATCGCAGCAATGGCAGTAAGGGAAATGGCAAAGGAGCAACCAATAGATTTGCACCGAGAACTACATCTAAGTTCAGAGCTACCAATGAGTCCAAGGTCAGCGAACAGCTACCAAGGTTGGACAATGAAGGTACAACAAGACCTCCGGTACAGTGCTGGGGTTGTGGGGGACCTCATTACATTAAAAACTATCCACAACGAAAAGGAACGGAGCAATTATCCCAAATTCATGAAGCTTCAACTGTGGGCGAGGTTGGTCGCAGTATACCCAGAATTAACGCGGCTCTGGAAGACCGTAAGGTGGAATACCAGCCAACCATGGTTGAGTTCGAAGGTAAAATTTCAAACCTTACCATATCTGTTTTAATTGACCCTGGGGCTACGTTAAGCTATGTAAGTCCAAAGGTAGTGGAACGTTGTAATTTACAATCTGTTAAATTTAAAAATCCTTGGCTAGTACAATTAGCTACCGGAGCCAAGCGACGGGTAACAGCCAAAATCAATGATTGCCCATTTACCATAGCAGACCAACCAGTGACAGCTGATCTGAATATACTCCCTCTCGGATCCTATGATATTCTAATTGGCATGGACTGGTTAGAAAAACACTGGTCATTAGTTGATTGCAAAACCAAAGTTATTTACTACAGAGATCAGCAAGGAAACAGGAAAGAAATGCAAGGAATTAAGCAACCAGTGCAAGTTCGCCCGATAACTGCCAACCAACTGATAAAATGCATACGGAAGGGGTGTCAAGTCTACGCCATCCAAGTGGGATATGCGAATTCTAAGGATAAATCGGTTTCCTTGAACAATATTCCTATAATACAAGAATTTACAGATGTATTTCCAGAGGAAATTCCTGGACTACCGCCGCGAAGGAATATAGATTTTACAATTGAGCTGATACCCGGAGCTGCACCAGTATCACGAGCACCCTACAGAATGAGTACACCTGAGCTGACATAACTGAAAATGCAGTTACAAGAGTTACTAGACAAAGAGTACATTCGCCCTAGTGTGTCTCCCTGGGGAGCTCCAATTTTATTTTTCAAGAAAAAGGATGGTACTCTCCGGATGTGTATCGATTATAGACAATTGAACAAGCTGACCATCAAAAATAAGTATCCCTTACCCCGGATCAATGAATTATTCGATCAAGTGAAAGGTGCAACAGTGTTCTCCAAGATCGATTTGCGATCAGGATATCATCAAATCCGAATTAAAGATGAGGACATCGCTAAAAAGGCCTTTAGAACAAGGTATGGACATTACGAATTTGTGGTTTTGCCGTTTGGGCTAACCAACGCCCCTGCAACTTTTATGTGTTTAATGAACAACATTTTTCATCCATACCTGGATCGATTTGTGCTAATATTCATTGACGACATATTAATATATTCACGCATAATCGAAGAACATCATGAACATCTCCGAATGGTATTACAAACCCTTCGAGAACGTCAATTGTACGCAAAATCTAGTAAGTGTGACTTCTTTAAAGAGGAAATTCAATATTTGGGTCACGTGCTCAGAAAGGATGGAATTGCTGTAGACCCGGAAAAGATAAAGGCCATAATGGACTGGCCTGTGCCCAAAGATGTAGCGGATGTCCGATCTTTCATGGGATTGGCCGGGTATTACAGAAGATTTGTGGAAGGCTTCTCAAAAGTAGCTTTTCCCATTACCTCATTGCAGAAGAAAGGGAGGGCATTTCATTGGACCCCAAATTGCCAGAAAAGTTTTGAACAACTGAAACATCTGCTCACTACAGCATCAATTCTAAGTATAGCAGATCCTCATAAGGATTATGTGGTCTGCACAGATGCAAGTAAGGAAGGATTGGGAGGAGTTTTAATGCAAGAAGGTCGGGTAATTGCTTACGAATCTCGTAAACTAAAAGAACATGAACAGAGATATTCCGCCTATGACTTGGAACTGGCTGTTGTTATACATGCTCTGAAGATGTGGCGGCATTATCTTATGGGCAGGAAATTTTTACTGCTCACCGACCACGATAGTTTGACCAGCTATTTCAGCCAGCCTACTTTAAACGCTAGGCAAGCACGGTGGATGGATTTTTTAAGTGGTTTCGACTTCGATATAAAACATTTGCAAGGGAAAGCAAATAGAGTAGCAGATGCTTTAAGCAGGAAAGTACAACGTTTGTATGAAGTTTCCATTACTGGATGGAAAAACCCCTTTCTAGACATAATAAAGGAAATTTCAAGCCAAGATACAGAATACCAACAGCTAAAACAACAAATACAGCAATCTGATGGAAGGGACAACCAAAAAGAATTTACGACAGATGATGCAGGAACTGTCTATTTCAAGCAAAGAATATACGTGCCCAATCAAAACAAAATTAAAAATCTGATTATGGACGAATTCCACATCAACCATTATGCTGGTCACCCGGGTTATCAAAAGATGATAACAGCAATCCGGAAAGAATATTTTTGGCCAGGTATGAAAAAGGATATTGCAGAATACTTGGCACGGTGTTTGGAATGTCAGCAAATTAAAGCTGAACATCAACATCCAGCAGGGCTGTTACAACCCTTGCCCATTCCAAAATGGAAATGGGAAATCATCTCCATGGATTTTATTACAGGGTCACCTAGAACAAAGAAAAACAATGATTCCACTATGGTAGTAGTGGACAAATTGAGTAAGGCTGCACATTTCATACCAGTGCAATCTACTTACAGAGCTGCACAAATCGCTCACGTTTTTATGCAGAATGTGTTCAGATTGCATGGCCTCCCAAAAACAATAATTTCGGATCGAGATGTGAAATTCACATCAGTTTTTTGGAAGACGCTGTTTGTTGATTTAGGTACTCAGCTGAATTTTAGCACAGCATACCATCCACAAACTGATGGACAGACAGAACGAGTAAACCAAGTAGTAGAAGACATGCTAAGGGCCTACGTTATGCAACAACCCACACGATGGGAGGAATATTTACACTTGGTGGAATTTGCGTATAACAATGGTTATCATACTTCAACGCAAATGAGTCCATTTGAGGTTATGTATGGTCGAAAATGCCGTACACCCTCCAGCTGGGGAGGACCTGAGGATAAATTAAGTCTAGGACCCGACATGCTTAAAGAAATGGAGGACATGGTAAAGAGAGTACGTGTTAATCTGAAGGCGGCTCAGGATAGACAAAAGAATTTCGCTGATCGGAAAAGGAGATTTAAGGAGTATCAGGTTGGGGATCATGTGTATATTCGAATTCAGGCCAAAAGAAGTACCTTGCAATGGGCTGGTTGCGCTAAATTGGCACCCAGATATTGTGGACCATTTCAGATACTAGCCAGGGTTGGACCGGTGGCTTACCAGCTGGCCTTGCCAAGTCACATCCAGGTCCATAACGTATTTCATGTTTCAGTCCTAAAGAAGTATGTGTATGACCCTAAGCATGTAATCCGATGGCAGGATATACAGGTGGGGTTATTGTTATGATAAAGATTCAGCAAGAATCCTATTTGGAAGGAAAAACTAATTCAAAATTTGTGTAATGCAGGTCGAACCGGAAGGAGAAGTGCTGGTCGAACCGCTGAGCATTCTCGACCAGAGAGAAGTGCAGCTGCAGAAACGAGTTATTACCCAAGTTAAGGTACAATGGCGACATTTTGGGCCCGAGGAGGCCACTTGGGAAGACCAGGAATTGATGAAGAAAACATATCCAGACCTGTTCATGACTGTAAGACACCGAGACGGTGTCCAATCTCAGGGGGAGGAGATGTAATGACCAAACAGTTATATGAATAATTTTATAAGTTACCATGGTAGGTAAATGTGAAAACAGGAATTATTACTTTATTAGTATTGAAATGTTATTTATTCAAAATTATGAATTAAGTAATATTGTAAGTAACTTTGTGAAGAAAAGTTATTTACTTCTTCTTTCTTAATTAAAAGAAACAGTTGCCAGCAAACAAGGGCAACCCTAACCACTTTTCCTTACCATAGAGATGGTAAAGAGCAAAAGGCCTGGGCTGTTAGGGAACAGGCAGGAAAAAGAAAGAGAAAAAAGACAGAAGCAAGAGAGGATGGTACTATGTCTGGTGAGGATCAGATAGTACCAGCACTATTGTGCATTATACCACACTGCTGTTAGCGTGCATCATCTTGCGGAAGGCAGTGGCCTGCAAGTGAGCTTGGGGGAGAGTATCAGGTCAAAATGACTGATCTCGTGGATGGGAGGATAACAAGCTTTATATGAGTTTATTCCAGTTCGGAGAAAGAGGCAGAAAATCAAGAAAGCACAGTACAGGTAAGTACAATATGGTTACAGCATTAACATAGGAACCTTTTCTTCTCGGTAAAAGTTATTAGTTATCTGTAACGTAAGACTTTATTATTTATCTGGAAAAGAAGACTTCATTATGAATTTGTAGGGGTTACTGTCTACTGTGAATAAGTGAATAAAATAAGGTGAACAGGGTAGTTCGTTTATTTTCTTAAAAGATTAAGACTGCGAGTTTATACTTCAGTTTATACCAACCAACAGACAAAACCCCAAGGTCAAGAACAGATAATGACGAGTACTTTGTTGACCATAAAACAGAGAGAAAATTACATGGTACATTTCATAACCGCATAAGTAAAGTTCAATCAAATACAAAACACAGTCTCTTGGTCTAGACAACACATAAGTAAGTAAACTTTGAAATATTTAGTATATGCAACTGATATATTGTAACAGAACAAAAGAATTATCTTGCCAGTAATAAAGCCGAAGGGTTTACTGGTCGTGCAACGCTTCTAGTGCTCACACCACGAGGGTGTACGAGACTGGCCATAGCATCGCAAGACTCACCCTTAGACAGAATCAACAGAGTCGACCGAAGCGGGAATCGACTATGACAAACTTAGCATAAGGCAAAAACGACTAACACATGTTCAAGAACCATGTAAACATACATTGAACAATGAACTATACATAAAGCTCTATCCATAACCATCGAAAGAAATATATATGTATATAAAGCGCAAAGCCGTGGATAAGCCTCTGGGTAGAGGCGGCATCGATAAAACATATATATATATAGTTGCCAGAACGACGAAGGCATTCCACAGGAAGCACCAACACTTCGAATCAAGGATACATTTCTAAATGAGAAGACAGAGATACATTTCGAAACCAGAAACAAAGATACAGTTCTAAGTAGGAAACGGAGGTATGTCTCTAAGGATGAAACAGAGTATTCTATCAATGCAAAGGCAGCAGCTGCTAAATAGAGTATACCCCTCATGAGCATACATACAACAAGAGAACGAACAATCACAGGAGAACGTAGACAGTCTGCGTGAACCTCAGGCATATAATAATAACAAACATTGAAATTATAAAAGGTTAAAGTCTACATAAAACAGAAGATATTAACCAGTGTAAATCCTTTAATCTCAGTCAAATCTGGAACCAAATATAGTTCGCATCATTACACAATATTGTATACAGAAAGGTAAAGCCGACTGGCTATGCCTCATTAACATAAACGAAGTTCATCAATGATATTTCCCAGTACCCTCGAGGGGCTCAAGTGGGTTCAAGCCACTAAACCACAATCTAGATTAACAGAGCTACCCAGAACTTAAACAAGGGAAATAAAACCCTCCGCGACCAGAAATTCATTGCCGAGAATTCCATCACTCGGACCAGCCATAATGGAGCACGGTAAGACTCCTGGCATAAAGAGGACCATATTCAGACAATGAGCCAAGTTAAATGAAAATTGCAATCCGCGGGCTAGAATCACTCACCTGGAATGTGCAGACGAAACCAGAGTCCTGGAAACTCCCATCGCCATCCTCTTACGCCCGCAAACCTGGCAAGTTAAACATCAATCCGATTAATCCTGTTATGATACATAAGCAATAAGAAAATAACTCAGCCTGATTGAAAAGGGGAAATTTCCATAGTTACCTTCAGACAAAATCAAAACCTTGGCCAATCCTCGCGGACTGTTGGCAGCATTGATCTCATTCAAGGTGGCTGCAACCCAGTGGTACTGGCGAAATGTAGACTACGAACAAGGAGTCGAATAAAGGGTGCCCTGGTATAATTAGGGAGAACAACGTCGAGAGGCGCTGCCTCGCATTCACAATGCAAATGACAAAGTAAACCCTAGACAAATCTCTTTGAACCAAGGCCAGTCAATTACCACCGTTGATTTCCGAAGAGAGATCCTGTTCATCCATTCAAGGTGTAATCCCGAGGGGTTACGGGCTGAGTTAAAACATTTAACACCTCCAGCTACCCTGACTTCATATTCGAGAATCGTATCAGGGGAGGTGTACAAAGGGACCAGCTGTCCCGTCCGGACAGCAAATGAAACGTTATCGAGGTTTGGACATTAAATCCGCGCGGTTAACATAAATCTCAGAGTCTAGGAGGCGGCAGAATGTCAAGGCGACGTGTCCAATATGCCAGCTCAGGACCACCATGAGTCGAAATATAAAGTCATGGTATATATATTAATATATGAACCTTTAATGGGTTATAAAGAAATTAACATGTGAACTGATAATATGTATGGTAGCGCATAGGTTAAGGAAATTAAATGGCATATGAAGGTTTTAGTAATTAAATCTTTTTTTACTGTATAAGGGTAGTGACACAAATACTCTTACTTTAATTTTACTTTGTTATGTTATTGATTAATATTGGTTATTGATTTGAATAGTAACATGATCAAATCACTTTTATATTACATTTTGAAATGTAAATAAAATATACCATAAATAACAGTATGCCATAAAATTATCTACTAAAGTAAAATTATCTACTAAAGACACTCAGAAATCTATGAGTTGAATATGACCAAATACACTCACAATCAATTAAATTAGATAAATATTTCAGAGATTTGATTAAAAAATTTCCACTCAAAATTCTCAATAAATTAATAAAACTAGCACAACTAAATTAATAAAGTAGTTGATATGTGTTAATAAACATCGTTTTACACTTACAATAATAAA
>APFE030762832.1:0-14633 GCA_000404065.3 Pinus taeda | reverse complement strand
AATAATCTCATATAATTTCAATTATTGGAATTATCATATTTGAATAATGATTTTAATAAATAAAAAATTCCATGTAATTACTTAACAACTTTACATATTATGTGGAATTGATTTTTGATTCTATATACATACCGTATAAATTTTGAATTATTAGCATATAACAATGGTTTAGAATTGATGTTTGGTTCAATAAAGAATTATTCAAAATTTATAGATGAAATTTATTACGTAATTCTGGACCCATAAAAACTAGCATTTGCACCAGATGTTGCAGAGGAAACGCCGTAAGTCGGTAGTGCATTTGGAAGAAGAGCATAGATGAAAAAAGATGTGATATGTAAGTTATGTGAACCAGCGGACATGCAAACACTTGAAGTGATGCGGAAGTTTGAGATGAAACTTTCTGCGGTTAGGGAAACTCTGACGCCCATCATTGAGAATAATCTTGATCGTGGTCAACTTAATTGCTAACCTAGGCTTATCTTCCATCACGAACCTTTTTGTCCAACCTTGAGCCACCCTATGACCTCTAGTCATTACTAGTTGGTTTCTATCATTTTGCTTCTATACTCTTCTTTGTATTCCTCCGCCTGGTTATGACAGAGTTTTTTCAGGTTGCTCTGTGCCATTGTGTTCCACCTCCATAAGATTGCACTGTCCTTGTAGCTGACACCTTGGTTGGCAAGAATGTCTGCCAATTTTTTGGCCTTTCTTCTCACATGTATAAATCTAAGAGTACGAAGTTCCTGTAGATGTACTTGAATTCTCTGAAGAACCCCAGTTAACCTTCAGTGTTTTGTGACCTTTTCCGTCCCTGTTCCATTATTGATTCTCCTAGCTGCGTTTATGACTAACTCTGAATCCGCCTCTATTATGACATTTTGGCAATTGTTCTGTATCAAAAATTCTAAGCATTGTTCCAAAGCCATTAGTTCTGCCATGTTGTTAGTGGCTTTTCCTAAGTGTCCATGGAAGAGGGTGATTATGCTACCTGTTTCATCCCTTAGAGCTCCCCCGAAGCCAGCCTCCCCTGGGTTGCCTTTGGAAGCTCCATCAATGTTGTACTTTAAAAAACCTTCAGGGGGAGGATGCCAGAATTCCTCCACCTCATCTCTCATGCTTGCTCTCTTGTCTAGACCTTGAGGAATAAGCCCCTGCATGTCTAACATTTGTAGGATTCTTAACTTTTCTACTGAGGGAGGATTTTTGGGGAGATTCCTAACAGTGGTACCAACTGTCTCCTTAATTTGTTTTACAATCAGCTTCACCAGGCTAAGAGAGGCAGTCTACCTCTTTGAATATTCTTTTGTTCCCTTCTTTCCACACATTCCATATAATGAAACGTCACAAGAGATCCCAAGCTGAATTGAGAACTTCATTATCAGAAAAATTATTCCTCCAATTGTTTAGATTGTTACCAATACTTTCTTTTTCTCTATCATACTGTTTGAAGATGTTGGTAAAGAAATCCCATATCCTGTCTATGAAAATACAGCTGTTGAGAAGATGCTCAATGGTCTCCTCTTGGGTCTCACAGAGATAACATCTGGAGGGTCCCAGCATGCCCCTTTTTTTAAGGTTGTCCTAGGTTAAAATTTTCCTATGGTGAACTAACCACATGAAGAGTTTGATTTTCATCCAGCCTTTGTGCCTCCAAAGCTTCTGCCAAGTTTTATTTGGAGCTTGCGGTTCCAGATCAAGGAGAAGACCTTTAGCTTCCTTGATATTAAAGTTGCCCTCTTTTTTGTTACCCCATCTCAGTTGATCCTGCCCTTTCGTTACTAGAATTATGCTCTGATCCAGCATTCTCTTAAGGGACTCAGCTTTACTGTTGAGGGTCTTATCCTCTCTGCTCTCTATTTTTTTCCAAATTCTCCACTTTCCTGCTTTATGTGGATTCTCCCAAAAGTATTTCACCTTAACTAATCCTTGATTTTCAGTCTCTTGCTTTAGGCCTAAAAAATCTTCCCTTAGTAGATTAGGTTTTTGTTGCCATTTGTCCTCCTAGAAAAGTGCCAAATCTCCCTCTCTGATTTTCCAGAAACTATTCTTTTGTACCACTTCTCTATTCTCCCATGCCTTGTTCCATATGGGGGAGCCTTTCACTGTTCCTGTCATATGTATGATTTCAGAAGCTGGCCAGGCATTGGCATATTTTTCCTTCCAGATGCTTTCCCATTGAGCTTTAGGATCCTTAACCCACATCCACCAAAGTTTTTCTCCTAGAGCGTTGCTGAGAATCTCTAGATTGTCCAAACCTAGGCCTCCTCAGTTCTTTGGTTTGCATATCTTTTCCCATGAGACTAAAGCCCATTTTTTCCTTGTTTCCTCTTTGCCCCAAACAAAATCTTGTTGAATATTCTGAAATTGCTGTAAGACTCCTATTGGAGCTTGGAGGGTTGATAGCATAAAGATTGGGATAGCTTGGAGAACTACTTTAGTAAGAACCAGTCTACTAGCTAAATTTAGAGATCTGTTTGTCCATTTCCTAACCTTGTCTTGCATTTTAGTTGCTAAAGGATCCCATATACTCTTGTGTCAAGGTTTAGTTGTAAGAGGGACTCCCAAATACTTAGAGGGAAGGGATTCTCTTTGAAAGCCTAAAATTCTGGAGACATTTCTCTAGATGGCAATATGAGTGTTAAAGAAAAAGACTTTTGATTTGGTAAGGTTTACTTCCATACCTGTAGCCTTCGCGAAGTCATTCAAATTTTTTTTGTAAGCTAGTGCTTCTTTAACTGTGGGAATTCCCTATAACATGGTATCATCTACAAACTGTTGATGAGTCAGAATTTGCCCATTCTCCGAAATTGGAGTCCTTGAATTCTTCCTATTGCTCTTGCATGCTTGATGGATCGCCGCAACCCTTCCATCATGAAGATGAAGAGAAAATGAGATAGTGGATCTCCCTGTCTAAGACCCCTGGAAGGGAGAAAAAGTTCAAAAGGAGAACCATTCACTAAAATTGAAAATCTGGAAGAAGTCACCAGGGCCATGACCCATCTAACCCAATTATGATCAAAACCAAATGCTATGAGCAATTTTTTTATGTATATCCAATTCACTTTGTCATATGCTTTGGCTATGTCCAGTTGCATGATCATGCCCGCTCTCTTGTTCCATGTTAACAAGTGAACCACCTCGTGAGCTTGAATTATGTTGTCCAGAATTTTTCTTCCTTCTACATACCATGTTTTTTCCCAGGAGATGAGCATGGGTAGCAGGGGTTTCAGTTTGTCAACCACAACTTTGGAAATTATCTTGTAGACAACATTGTATAAAGCAATGGGCCTACATTTCTCTGGTGTTTGAGCATTATCCTGTTTTGGAATAAGGGCAATAAAGGAGGTATTGAGAAATTTCAAAATGGTCTTGTTCCGCCTGGAGGCTTCCACAATCTCCACAATATCCCTTTTAACGATATTCCAACAGGCTTTGAAGAAATCCACATTAAATCCATCCGGCCCTGGTGCCTTGCCATTTTGCATTTCCTTGAGGACCTCACTGATCTCCTTTTCAGTTACAAGTCAGTTGAGATTACCATTGTCCTCTCTAGATACCAGTTTAGGTATGTGTTCAATTAAGTTCTTAATGAAAGGTTCTCTTTCTGAAAAGTTTTCCTTGGTAATGTCCCGAAAATGCTTTACTAACACTGCATCCATCTCCTCATGGGATTGATAATTTTGGCCATTTTCATCCTTGATCGAAGAGATTCTGTTGTGAGTTCTGTTCGCAATGGTAGATCTGTGAAAAAAATTGGTATTATGTTCTCCTTCTTTCAGCCATAGAACCCTATATTTTTGTTTCAAAAAATTTCTTCTTGTTTGCATAGCATTTCCCATTCTTGTTGATATTTCTCTGTTTGATCATTATTGTCTTTATCAAATCCATTCCTCATTTTTGTCTTTATCAAAGTCATTCCTGATCAAAGCTTGATTGAGCTCTAGGATTTTGTTTTCTACAGTTTTTTTACTTGTGAAAATATTGCCAAATTCCTTTTGGTTCCATTCCTTTAGCTTCTGCTTGATGTGCTTTAATCTTTTATGTAGCAGGAGCATAGATGATCCCTGAATTTGTAGGTCTTCAACCCACCATTTTTCAATGTTGTTGTTGAAATTTGGGTGTGATAGCCATATATTTTCAAATCTGAACGGTTTGTTTCTTGGGATGCCAATGCCCTTGATCTCCATTTGAATCGGCCAGTGATTTGAGCCTCCAAAAGGAAGAATATCTGCTATTATTTCCTTGTCTAGAAGCATGAGCTCTTCAGAGATCATGAATCTATATAGCTTGGAAGCTACCTGGGAATCCCCTCCTCTTTTGTTGTTCCATATGCAAAGGCCATTGTTTGTCTCCATGTCCACCAACTTCATGTTTTCTGAAAAACATTGGAAAGTTGAGGAATCTTTGTTTAGTGCTCTTGTACCCCCTTTCTTCTACGAGAGAGATCTAATCATGTTGAAATCTCCTCCTATAACCCACGGTAGCCCTGCAAATCTGTTTCGAAGGTCCACTAAGGAATCAATAAACCTGATTTTGTCATCTAACCTTTGAGGACCATAAACATTCGTTACAAGATAAGTGTCCCTATCACATACATGTTGAATAACAACTAATAAATAATTCCTTGATGCCTCTGCATCAATAATACCTATTTTTTTGGGGATTCCAGAGGATAAGGATACCCCCTGCTGTATTTTCTACTTTGACCTGTATAAGCTCATATCTGCTGAGCCATTTACTATGAATTTGTCTTATCTTTTGAACAGAGCATTTCATTTCTTGGACAAAAATAATATCCGGAGCTACCTGCTTCATTCTATTATTTAGTATTCTCTGCTTTCTTTTGCTTCCTAGACCTCTGATGTTCCAAGTTGTAAACTTCATAATTACAAATTGGTAATGGAGTAACTGGTTAGATCTTTCATCATACCTGAGTCTATCATGAGCTTTCCACATTCCATTAATAGCTCGTTCTGCTTTTCTGCCCCTTTTTTCCCCAGGTTTCTTGGAGCTAATCCTAGAGTTGATTTTACTACTTTCATTCCATGGTTGCCCTGTCTTTCCATGCTGTTATCTTCACCCAAGCCCTTTGCCCGAGTTTTTCATAAGAATAACTGCTTTATTCAATTGCATTCTTCTTGTGGTAGAGATTCTACCCCACTCATTGTTCCCTTAGTTAAGAACCCTTCTAGATCTAGGTTTTCTCTATCAAGAATCTCTTGCAACTCATTGTCTTGCATTTCCATCTCGCTCTGAGTCATTTCCTGATCCATATCCATCTCTGATTCACTCATCATGATCCCTTTCTGCGTTTCCTTTACCTATTCTAGATCATGTTCTTCTTCCTTGTCCTGCTTATCATATCCATCCTTCATTACTTGATTATCAACTGTTGTATCTTCCTCCTCTTCAAGAACTTGGAACTGATTCGGCCTCACTTTTTGGTCTACGCTTTGGTGTTGTTTTGGCCCTTTTTTTCCATTTCTACCTTTATGAGCTACTTTGTGAAAGCCATGTGTTTCTTTCATGTGTTAGGAATGATTTTGTTCTCTGCCTTACTGAGAGGGCGGTCTCTAAGAAGGTGCTCGTGTTCATGACATTTTCTACATCTAAAAGGAATATGCTCGTAGTCAACTGTCAGCACCCATTCCTCATCATAAACCTCCAATATGACCTCGTCCAGAAGTGCTCCAGATAGGTCCATCTCTACACAAATCCTAGCAAAGGAGGTATATTTTCCCCTTCTTGTGGCTTCAAAATTTTTGACATACCTCCCTAATTTATTGCCTATGGCTATTAGTGATTCTATTTGCCAATAATCCAGAGGTAACAAATAGAGTCTTACCCAAACCGGGACTGAGGTAAAGGTTTCTCGCTCCGGCACGAAGTTCATCATCCACGGCCGCATATCAAGCCCTACTGCTGCAAAGAAGTAGGGCCCACCTTCAAACACTCTATCTTTGTCCTCAATGTTTGCAAACACCACTGTGAAAAAACCCTTGGAGCCTAGATGAAGATCAATGCTCCCTTTTGGCTTCCAGTAGTATCTGATCCATGTTTGTAAAGCCTTTTATCTTATCCATGTTTGTAAAGCCTTTTCGATAGGCCATAGTCCCATGAATTTGCATATGATTGCATAAGTCTGCATGTGCTCCCTATGGGCCTGCAGCTCTGGGTTATTTAAGATTACTCTGGGAGTTATTTCAACTTTGGGCTTACACGGTCCCTTTTGTTTCCTGTCTGTTGTTCCCTGTTCTTTGTCATTTTCCTCCTTGTCTTTTGTGCCATCCTTTTTCTTCTCCTTGTTACTTACTTTTTCCTTATCCCTGTTTTCTCCTTCTTCCATCGAGTTACCTCTAATTCTGGAGTTGTCTTGCCCTTGTTAACCACTACCTCTCCAAAGGATGGAAGGATGGAGTGGAGCTCACTCCTCTGCGACTGTCCATGGAGAAACTCCCGTGCAGAAACCCTCAACCTTGGTCTTCCGCAAATTCCCGCGCTCCCAAATTTTCTCTTAAAAGTCCAACCTTATTTTAATAATCATCATCATCATTAAGTTTTGGATAAATTTATATTTAGTTTTGGATATATTTATATGGGTAAACTTATTAATTATTGGATATATTTATATTTAGTTTTGGATATATTTATATAGGTAAACTTATTTTAATAAAATAATGGTAGTTTTTATTTTAATAAAATAATGGTAGTTTCAATTAATATCTTTCTTTTCTTAAGGCCTAATAGACCTCCCTCATCGGTCTCACCTTAATAATCATCATCATCTCACCTTCATAATCATCATCATCTCACCTTAATAATCATCATCGGTCTTCATCGGTAAGTTTTGGATAAATTTATATTTAGTTTTGGATATATTTATATGAGTAAACTTATTTTAATAATGATCATCATCATTAAGTTTTGGATGTTTTGGATATATTTATATTAAGTTTTGGATATATTTATATGGGTAAAGTTATTTTAATAATTGGATATATTTATATTTAGTTTTGGATATATTTGTATAGGTAAACTTATTTTAATAAAATAATGGTCATTTAGCTTTTTTTCCTTAGTTATAATCATTATTTTTCTCTTTATATTAATGATATAATTCTAATCATTATTTTTCTCTTTATATTAATGATATAATTCTAATAGTGATGAATGTTTATGATCTTAATAAGCCAAGAAAAAAATGTTCAAATAAAAATATGGTTATTAATATTGACAAATAAATATAAATGATAATTTAATCCAAAAAAATTACGATAATAATAATTTAAAAGAATCAATATAATTAAATTAAATTGAAACATTGAAAAAAAATAAATGAAAAATAAAAAAATTATGAAATTAAATATTATATTATATAAGCATTTGGAAATGAATAAGGGAAAAAAATTTCTCATTATTTAAATATAAAAAAATATAAATTTTATAGTGCAATACACCCATACCTAATCTATAACCAATTAAACTACATGAAAACCCATTAAAAAGAAAAGTCTTAAACTAATTCAAAGCTCCAACTAAAACTACCTTTGATTTAAGCGAGTTTGAACCAACCAGATTCTACTACTATGATGGTGGAGAATGACCAAATTTGATGGAGGAGATGGTGGAGAATGACCAAATTTGATGGAGGATAGAATATGAATAAATAATTGAGAGAAACAAATATCATCGTTTCAGTCCACGTAAGTTTGGAAAGGTTGTCTTCATTATTTTTTGGAAAGGTTGTCTTCATTAACGTAAGTTTGGAAAGGTTGCCTTCATTATTTTTTGGAAAGGTTGTCTTCATTATTTTGTGCATGAGGACACGTGGTATGAATTTATAAAAAAACATTTATCACTAAAAACATTAGAATTATTAATTTTATAAAAAAAACATTTATCATTAAAGATATTAGAATTATTAATTTTTCTAAACAGAAAAAGAGAGAAATATTATTCATCTTCGTATAAAAAACATTTCACTAAAAACATTAGAATTATTAATTTATAAACAAAACATTTATCATTAAAGACATTAGAATTATTAATTTTTCTAAACAGCAAAAGAGAGAAATATAAAACAACATTTCACTAAAAACATTAGAATTATTAATTTATAAAAAAAAACATTTATCATTAAAGACATTAGAATTATTAATTTTTCTAAACAGAAAAAGAGAGAAATATTCATCTTCGTGCCGAAAGTTTAAAGCGAAATTCAAGCTAATAAATTCAAGCTAAATTCTTTGAAAATAGGTTGAAACATAACTAAACCTAATGTAACTGGTGTTGAGTTAAAATAAAGAAAAAACTAAAAACAAAAAGCCTAAAGAGACTTCCAACTTTTAAGATTCAAGAAATATATTCATGCGCTGAGTCGCTGAGTTGATATAAGCCTAAAAAGACGCTGAGTTGATATAAGCCTAAAAAGACTTCCAACGTTTAAGATTCAAGAAATATATTAATGAGTTGAGTTGATATAAATGGGAATAAGAGAGATGTCACATTTCTTAATCCCAAAATTCTTGTTCACATCCCATCTTGAATCTTGAATTGAACTCGAAAAATACTAAACGTTAACACTCTAGCAGGGTAAATCGGAATGAACAAAACAAATAAATCAGAATGAACAAAACAAAAAGTAATCGAAAAATACTAAACGTTAACACTCTAGAATGAACAAAACAAAAAGTAAAATAATAGTTTAGACGCACACAACTCCCCGACCAACAAACACAAATTAAAATAACCATTTGAAAAGGGTAACATAAATTAAAATAACTTTCTGGTGCCATGTTTTGCAGTAACCCAGTAGATAAATTAAATTAAAATAATAATTCAATTAATTTTTATGATTTTTAAATTTTAATAATAAAATGTTTTAAATATATAAAATCCAACTATATTAATTTATCACTACCCTACCAACAAACACAAATTAAAATAACCGCCGTTTGGAAGGGGTAACATAAATTAAAATAACTGTTTACTTTCCATGTTTTGCAGTAACCCAGTGAATAAATTAAATTCAAATAATAATCAATTAATTTTTATGATTTTTAAATTTTAATAATAAAATGTTTTAAATATATAAAATCCAACTATATTAATTTATCTTTTTTTATCCGCGTAAAGAAAAGTAACATCAGCTATTTGCATTGAACAAAGAAGGTAACGAAACAAAGTGAGACCAAAAAACCATTGTAATACGCGGTTATTTCTTTGTTATGCGCCATCTTTTTACATTTCAGATGATTTTCTATTAATTTTAGATTTTTTTTTTCCATAAGGCAGGGCTTCTAAACCAGACGGTGGCATATACATTTATCCCCCCTGAAATCTTGAACCCTGGAGTACCAACCACCGAAAAGAAACCACAAGGGACTGTTTGGACTCATGGCATGGTGATGACGGCAGGCACAACCCATTCTTGATCACTTTCCCCCTGGTTTCTTGTGCAATTTCTTGCCTTTCTTGGCCTTAAGCTTCACAAGATTTAAAAGATCCTTATATTTTTCATCATCAAGAACGCGATCGATTCCAAGAATTACCAGGTTGGCGTTCCCATAAAGATCGAGTGAAACAACCCTAGCACTGTAGTTGAGCACGACGTACTTGGCGAATACCTGGTTCATTGGAGGTCCCGTGGTGATGACGATGGAGCAGCCAAAAGCCAGGGAGGGGATTCAAATGTTGGAGGTCTTGTTCGCCAGGTCGCCCTACTAAAGCTTCTACGCTTCAACGTGGCAAAGCACGTGGCGGGGAAGAGCTGGGAAACTAACAACAGGGAACAATTCCACGTCTAGCCGGGGCAAACATTGTTACGTTCTTACAGGTGGCGATGTCGAACCCTGTAGCGTTCGCGTGGCGGAGAATGGCAGCCATCTCTGCCTATCCTGGGACGATGAGGGACTCGAACACTTGATCTGTGGATGGGGATTCCACGGGGTTGTCGTCGTCCATTGCCATGGTAAGATTAAAGATGAGGATGATGAAATAGTATCAAGGCACCAGGTGCTTTCCTATCGCTGGCCATGTTCCGCCATTTTGATTTCCACTTCTTTCCATGGTAGGCGCCTGAAATTCAAATTCTCTGTTAACTTATAAATTCGAATTTTGTGTAAGATACCTGGAGGAGGAGACTCAACATCCCACCTTTATAAATCTGTAACACGGATTCAACAAAAAGTTAAATGTTAACTCGGATTCAAGATAAGCCGATTAAAATTCTAGTACTTGAATTAAATGTATAAGGAATGAAGTTTTAAATTAATAAATGTTCTTGCAGGTCCGGATGTCAAACCCTGCACTGTGCAACATCCGCGTGACAATGGCAGCCATTTCTGAGTATCCTGTGGCGAGGAGGGATTCGAACACGGGGTTGTCCTCGTCCATTGCCATGTCAAGACTAAAGATAAGGAAGAGGAAACCGCTCGCCATCGTCCACTATTTTGATTTCCACTTCCTCGCCATCTTCCACCATTTTGATTTCCACTTCTTTCCATCGTGGGCTCCTGAAATTCAAATTCTCTGTTAACTAATAGATTCGAACTCTGTGTGAGATACCAGGAGGGGGAGGGGGAGACTCAGCGTCCCACTTTTATAAATCTGTAGTTAACATTCGAACTGTGTGAAATACCCGGAGGGGGAGACTCAGCGTCCCACTTTTATAAATCTATAATACAGATTCAAGAAACAGTTAAATGTTAAATCTGATTGTGAGATACCGGAGGGGGAGACTCAGCGTCCCACTTTTATAAATCTGTAATACAGATTCAAGAAACAGTTAAATGTTAAATCGGATTCAAGATAAAGGCGATTACAATTCTAATAGTTGAATTAAATGTATAACGTATGAATTTTTTTAATTAATAACTAGTAACTGACCCAACCAGATCCAATGGTCCAAGTCATTTTAATCGTCTAACACCCAGATTAACGGTATATAAAGTTACAGGTGGCATGGGAGGGAAGTTTCTCCCAGAGGGAACGCCTTACGGCGTAAATAATAAATTAAAACAAAACTTAAATCCACTCGTAAAAAGGGTGTGTAAATAAAATTTAATTTCAATGTTAACACATATGCTATCACATTAATCCAGATAGATATAAACTGGCAAATAAGAATTCCAGAAATAGCAGAGTCGGCATAAAATGGAACTTAAAAGGCTATCCGTCCGATATGCATAATTTCGAATCCATTTAAAAATAAACTGATTTTCAACTTTCCACAATAAGCTAGACTTTCCATTTATTTTCTGGAATAGAAAAAAAAAATCAGTGACTTTTCAATTTCCAAAACCAAGAATAGATGTGAATAGCAGCGTTATAATGGGAGCGCATCCCTGCAGCAACTTGGCAAAAAAGGAAAATAGAGTGACGAGCAAAATCAAGCGCTGTGTGTGTGATGGACAGCTAGAACTCAAGGAATTCCACTCCTATCGACATTATCGGCATGTCCGCCGGAAGATAGAATTTGCATTGTCAATGACTTACCGTGTTCACCCTTATCTGTTGGAATTTAATTCCAACTGCATCACATAAATGCTGAACAAAGATTTGATCTACAACAATTATTTCAGATTGTTCGGTGCAGCAAAGTCTTCTGATATTTTTGAGCATTAAATTCAGAAATTAAATCCCCTGCAGACAGCGGTTTTATTTTTGCTGAAAAGGCATCACCGCTTTCTGCAATAAATACAAAGATAAATATCAGCACATCTTTTACTTAGTTTATTGTTTAATCAGATTTTTATTTTCCTATAAATGTAACACACAGTGGTTTTGTTTTTAAGTGCAAGAAGGTGTAAGCAGAAAAAGAACACCAGTGCTGTTTTCTGTGTGAGTGTAAGAGATTTCTTAAAAGCAGTTCTATTTTTGTACTCTGAGACAAAAGAGTGAAGGTTAGAAGAACAAGACCGTGTATCTTCTGTAAATGCACAACAGTGCTTAACCTATAGAAAATAGATTTCTGGAACTGAAGTGTTTCTTTTGTAACAGCTAAATTTACTGTATCAGTTTTGTTTTCTGTTTATGAATACAAGTTTACTGTTTTGCTGATTTTCAGTTGCTGTTACACCAAGTGTCAAAAACACTTTGACTTTCCTCTGTAAGTTTATAAGTGATTTTGACACCCAACTTCTTAAAGTAACTTAGCGTCAAAATCGTGTTGCAACACCGTTTCAAGTAAGCAATTTTTTCTGTTTTTCTGTGTTAACAAAAACAGAGTGTTATTTCCTGTTGCTGCAACACCAGAATCTGCAACACCAAAGCCCAGAAAACAAAATTATCAGTTTTCTGTGCAGAAACAGAGCAATTTTGTGTTGTTTGTTTGTTAAGGAATGTAGCAGAGCGTTGTTCTCTGATCTTTTGTGTTTGAAATCACCATAAAATTTCAACATTATCTGTACGACCACCACATTCTTTATCTTCATCTTCATCTTCACCCTCATCCCACCGTGTACTCCCGTAATATACGCCATACAATATCAATTGGGATGCCCCTAGCAGCGCTCCTAGTCCATTGGGTAGCTGCATCGATCCACAATTGTCATTAACAATACCCCATATATGTGTATTTATATTTATATAAATAAAACAAACACATGTAACAATATTGTTACTCACCACAAGATTAATGTCAAAGTGTATGCAGCCATAGACTGTCCAGATGACTCCATTGGCAGTGCAACCCAAGGAAAGGTAGAAGGGCATGTACTTCACACTTTTAGTTTGGATAACCCTTTTCTGAAATTACTGACACACAAAGTTACTGCCCTTATGGTTGGGAATATTAATCTTGAAGAGCATTAATCAAAAGAAAAAAGGAAGGACCGTACCATGATGGACAAGGGTGCTGCATACATGAAGACATTGAATACAATGCAGATTGTCCCAATAACTAGTGTCCGTCTCTTATGAGTATGCTCTAAAGTCAATGCCAAACCTGCCACCGCTGCGAAGAATATGCTTATTACTGCCAGCAATCCCACGACTCTCATCTGTCCAAACAAGGTAGAAATTAGGCCTCAGATATTTGCACAAGAAAAGCCATTGACACCTACAGTCTGAACTTTTATTTCTTTCAGTTAGCATATGTCATCTCTTATAAATAAATTAGTATAGAATTATATAAATCTGATATATATTCAACTAGATTTATGTTAATTTCAGATATGCATGATGACATTTCAAATCTATTGATCAATAGGCTATCATCTTAGAAAAAACAACATAAATCATATCACCTTCCCGAAAAAGTTGTCATAAATTCTGCATTTTATAATTGATGTGCGCAACTAATATTGTCAAATCTATATTTACTTGGGATTTATACCACATTTAAGTTATTAATATTTTTCCGTATTTTATAGTTATTGTGGATAATTAATATTTATAGAGTTATAATTCTATTAATGTACTGGAGTAGCATATCCAACCATTGAATATTGTATTGTATTTTGTTAAATCCAATGAATAACATATATTGAATCAATGCATTAATAAAATTATACATGGGCAAATATCAATAAAAGAAATCCAACCTATATCTTCTACCAACAATAACCTTTTAAGTGCATCATATCATAGATCAGAGACGATTTGGGCGGTAGTAAAATTGTAAGATGGTACATGAAACTTACCTTCTCCTTTTTATTCTTACAGAAAACCAGGAACACAATAGTGTACACTGTTTCAAAGATCACACCCGCTCCGTTAACTGTAACTACAAGAATGCTGTTTGGATGAACAAAAGGCATGCTGTATAACACCCATAAGGCGCAGTTGAGCAGAGTCATGGGGTAAGGAAATCCAGAAAACCCTCGAGTCGATTTCCATTTCTACACCTTGAAAAATGTAGGCCTGCGTCATCACCAACCAATTAACCAATTTATATTTTACTTAAATCTTAATGATTCCAACAAATGTAAAAGCCAATACTCTGAAATCTTAACAACCCGAATCTAAGTAAACAGCTCCAACAAATGTAAAACTCAATACTCTGAAATCTTACAGGGGCGAAAGGAACATAAGGACGGAAATAATGTTCCCTGCGGAGAAATAATTATTAAAAGTGTGTCAGAGACCAGTTCAGTTAAACTCAAAAGTGGATGAAGAAAATAACATATTGCTACTGTTGACCGAAAACGCACCTATGATTCCAACCACCAACCGAATCGTATCAGCAATCGCCATTCTTTCGTAGAAGGAAAATCGCAGGAGAAGGGGCAATTCGAATCTTGATTGTAGCAGTCAAGAGAAAGGAAAGTTGTCGCCGCTACGTTTGGCGACAGAAAGTACAATGTAGACAAAGAAAGAGTGGGTGTATGTAAAGGTTTAAATCCCGCATATGCCCTCAAAATAAGCAAGGCTACAACTACGCCAACGTATCTCCGTTTGGATAAAGACCACCAAGATTAGGGTTGGCATTCCCTTAATTCCGCCCCTGCCTGATCTATTTCTTCGTAATTACCGCCTAATTCCACTATGAGGGGAGGCAATACCACTCACCCAGCATAACAATCCCGCTTATTGCTGCCTTTAGCCCATCTCCGAAACGCGCTTATAACGAAGATTTTCTAAATTTAAGTTTTCTTGAAACACGCTTATAACAGATATTTTCCAAGAAA
>APFE030762829.1:0-22363 GCA_000404065.3 Pinus taeda | reverse complement strand
ATGTATGAGTTACCATTTGGCACTTTTGTACGGTGGAGTCATTTATTTATGTCTGATATATGAATAACTTATTATGCGATATGCTGTTCACAACTGTTTTTCCTAACTTCTTATGCAAAGTGGTTTATCTTAATTGATTTATATTCTTATAATAGCTGAATGATCTTTATTACCAGTTATTGTTTGAAATCTCTTTAGATCGCATAATAGAAGAAATACACCCCGAGTTAGCGTAGATTAGATGTATTGTTTCTCATTAGATTACAATAGCATAGAGTTAGTTTAAAAGTCTTAATTAAATTAGCTTTAAGTACTCTTAGATCAGCATCATCCAACTCTACACACACACACACCCTTAGATTGGGAAACTGGTCCCATTATCCCTAGTCGGACCCGCTATACCAAACGGATAAGGACCTGCCAACCAAGGTCCGGACCGGGTGGGTATCCCCCTTGTTGTCGACCCGATTTTCGGGGCTTCAACAGGTCCTATAATAATATGATTCATAATTTTGAATTGACTATGATTAGTCTTTTAATATTGTACATACTTTTGCTTTCTGCAAAATGTTTTCCCATATTAAAAATAAAAAATGTAAAGAGGGTAAGTCCTAAAAGAAAAATCAAAGGACTAAAAGAAAAGGATCAAAAAAGAAAATAAAATATGAACCCCACCAAAAAGAGTTAAAAAAAATAGATTCTGAAAGTGATGCAAATTCAAATGTGCTACTTTTTACTTTGCCTTGCAAAATAAAATTGTGTGCAGTTTGTCAAAAATGCCACAATCCATGATGGTCACATAGTTTAATCTTGATTCATTCATGCTTTAAATTTCATGTTGATGGATAGAGAATAAATATCTAGCCAAACTGTTTAATCTTGGTGGATCAATACTTAGGTAGAGAATAATAATGAGCTCATCAATTTAATCTGAGGCATTGGAAGTTATAACATTAGAATTAGATAGTTTGCTTATCAAAGAAAAATAAATAAAGGGTCAGCAGACTCAAATGCACCCAATAAATGAAGTGAAAATGATAGGGTAAATAAAGAGTAGGTAAAAGATGTTTTGGAATGCATAAGGTTGCTATCTCAAATACACCTTCATCATGCTTAATCTTGTGTTTCATGCGTAGGAGGAATTATCAAAGAAAGAGGACATTCACAAAAGTTGTATATTACTTTGGGTATTTACCCTAAAAGTTGTATATAATTTTAGGCCTGAATACTAAAGCTCATTCACTAATTTCTTCTCATTTCACTAAACCCCTTACATGTCTAATTTATTAATTTCACTTCATTACCCCTTCATTACTTTCATTCCCTAATATTTTTCCCCTTCTTGATTCCAAAGGACCCTTCCCTCTTCATTTTACCTTTTCCCTTATTTCATCTCATTTTCCCTTGTAAAACCACTAAAACCCCCTTATCCTAAGTTTAAAAAGTTAAAATGTATCGAGCCCCATTAGAAAACCCTCCCCAATACCCTTTTAACTCATCCCAAAATTTTTTCTAAACATCCACTCTCGTATTCCCCAAACCCTTTATATTATTCTAACCTATAGTTTTTATACACTTATTCCCGCTTTATATATTTCACCTTCCCACTATATTATATTACCAATCCCTAAAAACCTTCGTATATGGGGTATAACCCTTCGCCATATTACCCACGGTCCCCACTTCTATTTTAATACCCATCGCATATATTACTTCCCGTTACATTTTAATTAAACCCAACCCCACACCCCAACTCATCCCTTGCAAATCCACCACGCGATAACCCTCCGATCACCCACCTCCAGATCCAACAGCCCATATCCCATATCGCGCGCTCTGATATCCCACTGTTAATATCTCAAAAGCACGTGAGATTTGGGGTTTTCCCTGCCCGCCTTTTTGCTACGTGGCAACCCCACGTTATATCGCGTCCTCGGAAAAATACCACCTACCACTCAAAAGCGGTGCGATGAACCATAACACCGCCTCCTCGTGTAAGATGAAACCGCCTATTATTCAAACTTAACCCCACACCCAAAGGTTAAACATTGTTGGTTAAAAACCAAAAAATGCCCTTTCCATTCTTTTCCCTGTTATTCTGTTGCAAAGAACCTTTGCTGACCAATTCTAAACTCCAGAAACTCTGCTCAACTGTTTTAACCCATTTACGACTAGAAGATGCTGCAGACTCTGATTTGAAGCAGCATAAAGACCATTGAAGCCTCATAAAGCCTCCGTTTCCCCCCCAGAGAACCCTTCCGCATACCAAATCTTTGTTTTCCAGGTATTCCTGAAGTACTAGAAGGCCCATACTTAAGCTTTGCACAACATTCTTAATGAGTTAATCAATTAAACCAATTAAAAGCTTGGCCAACCTAAACAAAGCCATTGTTGCATCCTAAACCCTTTTTTGCAGACTGTGTTCATCTTTTCACACTATTAAGAGGTCCTAAGCCTACTCCTTAAGCCAGATAGTGATTAATTTGATAAAATAAACAAATCTATGGCTTCCCAAAGCATTCTGAATGAAAAAACCCTGCAAACTCCTCACCTAACTATTGACCACCTCCCATTGGCTGACAGAGATTTCCATATCAAAGACAACCTCCCCTGGCCATCTATTGAAACTCCGTTGTTGGAGTAAAGACAAATTCCTCAACTAGAATGATGATATTCTGTTATGGGAGTCTAATTTACCCAAATACTTGTTCCCACAGGTATACTATTTCCCTGAAATCATCCACCTATTCCAACTCTGCTATATCCCAAGTCAAAGAGCCATAGTTTCTCCTAACCAACAGGTTTTATTCACAATCACTGCAGAGTTAATAAATGAAATGTTACAGATCCAGCCAAAGCCTAATGAAACCCCATTTTCTATTGAAAACCTACTTGATATGTACTTAAAGCTGGACTTTCCTAAGAGATCTCAAATTTTTCAGACTTTCATCCTAGAAGAGGCTCATATTCCTACATATAGTCCTCCATACTCTACCACCATTTTCTCTAAGAGAGTGATGAGCCCCAGAAATGGGTAATTATATGGGCTCATTTTACCTCTTAATTCGACTTAATCCACCCTTCTCATTAGTTTATTGCATGTTTTTTATTATATTTATGCTAATAGAGTGAATTGGGTTAGTCATTATGCCAAAAAGTCTAATGTGTGCTTTATGCAGATTTTTGGTCAATTTTGAGACAAAACCAAGGGTTTAATGAGCATTTGGCAGCCAAATTCATGGAAGAACGAGGAAGAGGATTTTTAGGAGGGTGTCCCCTTAATTTATTAGCCCTTACCTCGAATTCTCCATCAAAAACTCGGAGCACAAAGCCAAGGGGCAGCCAAGAAAGTCAATTAGGACTGCTGTTATCTTCAGTTCCAGGAAGTCGAGTTCCTTGATTTTAGGAGGATTGTTGGAGGTCCCCATTTGTATAAATAAGAGGGCTTAGGGCCTCAGTTTAGTTAGTTAAATTTTAGTTATATGTTGGCTATTGAACAATTTTTTTTCGCACTTTAGTGTAGCTCTGCATTTCAGCTCATTTTCAAGCTCTTGTTGTAAACAATTTTGTGACATGACTATTATTTTTTGAGTAATGGAGATGATTTTGCTTTGCACCAGCTCTGAGCTTTCTTAGGAGGCTGTAGCTCTTGGGGTTGGGCCCAACCCAAGTGCCAGTACCTCCTTTGTGTACTTTTATGTGTTTTCCTTGAATTCATAGAATAATTTATGTTATTTAGGTTAAGATCTTGCTTTGTTACTTAGGTTGGTTTTGATGATTAAGATAGTTTTTCATGCTTCAGGTTGATTTGGCAGTTTGGTAATAGAAAATATCTACAAAAAGGCCATCAAGCAGTCCTTGATTTCATCTCTCCGTCCTTGGGACCATGAGATGAGACTAAAGCATACTGGCTGCCACAAAAACACTGTTTTTGCCTTCCAATGCAATTGCTAGTGTTAGATTTTAAGTTGGAAAAGTTGATATCAGTTGTGTTTTCATGTTTATATCTATTCTTGCTTAGTTTCCATAGCTATATTGTATGATTTCCTATCTATAAACTTCTGCTTCATCATGTTTCTGGTTTCTAGGTCAGATTAGGTCAAAATAGATAGATCTTTGTTTTTTTCAGTCTTTGTTCGATCAGTTTGGAAAATAGTGTGCAGAGCAAGTATGATACATTCCTACCTACCCTTCCTCCATCATACAACTTGTTCCAGCCCCTAATTCTAGATTTCTCCCCTTCATTTGCCACACTTTTCCAATTTGTCCTAATTTCTACATCTTTGTGCAACATTGCCCTCTCCATCCTTGAACAAATCCAACCACCCTCATCAGTCCTTAGCTTAATTTACTAGGTCCTAGACCCCTTAACATCCTTATCCATCCTTCATTTACACTTTCCCACCATTTTTCCACCATCAACCCTCTAAAATCCACTTTTGGCCTGTTCCTGTAGAACATCCTGTAGAACCCTTGCAGACTTCCTGTAGAAGTTCACGTGAGCAGTTTTTTGGAGATCTGATCACTGTGGAATTCTCTAGAAGGGTGTTAGGGATCCCTTAGGCCCTCTTCTCACCTTCCCAAACTCCTGCAAGTGCCCACTCCATTTCCTTTCGCCAATAAACCCTTGCACAGTCAAAAATATTTAAAGCACATGCATAATAATTCTGCGAAATTACTCAAAAATACAAAAAGATGCTTTTTCCATATTTTCCTTCAGAAGTAGCTTAGACACATGCATTTTACCGTTCCAAGAGTCAATGGCATCCATTTCAGCAACTTTCATCTCTTTTCTTGCACCAGTAGGGTTAGTTAGTAAAACTAGGGTTTGCATTTCCTTTCAGCTTTCCGCTTCTTTCTGCAAGTAGACTAGCCTCTTTTGAGTTAGCTTTCATCCATCACAGTTAAAAGCTTATTCTAAGAACTCATAGAAGTTGGCTTAAGCTCCTAGCGAACTTGTGCCAACTGATCAAGTGACAGCCTGCAGTAAGAGCTAGTACTTGTGCATATAGCACCGTTGCTTCCAAGTTTGTTATGAACTACTAGGTTGATAAAAGTAAAGAAGGGAGTCCCAGGAGTTGCAACATCATTGCTGCAATATTGGAGCTCACCATGTTTTTGGCGCTATTGCCGGGGAAGCGTCAGAGTATTTGTGATTGTTGTTTTTCTTCTATTTTATACTGCAACCTTTTGCTCAGTAGTTTATTTCAGCAAGAGTAGAGTAGTTGTTTCATTTCCATTCTGCAATTTCATTTCCGCAAAAGTAGATTAGGCATTTCTTGCTTTCATAGATTAGCATTTCAATTCTGCAATTTCAATTCTGTAAGCGTAGATTAGCATTTCAATTCCGCAATTTCAATTTTTCAAGCGTAGATTAGCATTTCAATTCTGCAAGCGTAGCTTAGCATTTCATTTCTGCAATTTCATTTCAGCAGCATAGGTTAGTCATCTCCTGCTTTCATTTCAATTATGCAATTTTCATTCCAGCAAGGTTTATTTTAGTTAGTTGCAATTTGTTGTTCATTCAATTTCAGTTTTGCAGGTACAAGTAGAGAAAAAACCAAAAATCAACCAAAAATATTTCCTTTCATGCCTTGTAGGAGTAGAGATAATTCAAAAAAAATGTTTGCACAACACCCCCACTGCTTCGCACAACCAATCTTCTCTCTTATTCGGTGGTTGCAATCAAGAAACACCCTTAGGTAACAGCTAGACATATTTGAAGAACCTATAGGGGAAGAAGAAGAAGAAAACATTCATCTGGAGCCCATGGCTGAAAACGGAAATGTTGGGAGCAATACCTTTTCTTCCAACTCAATCCTTAGAGGTGAATGTGAAAATCTGATGGAATATTTCAAGAGCGAGGTGAGGCAGATGCTTGCCATGCAAATGGATACCTTACGGATCCAAAGGAAACAAGAGGAAGTTGAGAGGGCTTTGGCCATCTTTTGTCCGAGGTGCATTAGAAAGCATCTTAGGAACGAATGTCCATTGCACTCCATAGAAGTGTGTTTTGTCTGTGAAAGAGACCATCCTATGAACCAGTGCCCTTCCTTGCTTGGAATTAAAGCTGCATATCAAAGGGCCAAAGGATCCACTGAACCACATTATTTCATGACCCAAAGGAGGCCACATGGACCCAGAACTTACCAGCAGGGAATGCAAGGGACATCCCAAACCTATTACAACCCCTATCAAGCCACTTCCATGCCTTCTTGGGGTCCCCCTGCTCATCCTTCCTGGCCCACACCCCCTCCTTGGTTATATCCATCTCAATACCATGCTCCTCCAGTTGCTCATTCGTTTCACTCATATGCTCAACCACAGCCTCAGTGGAATGCACCTCATTAGGGGTGGACGCCCCAGTACAACACTCCTCCCGCTCCTTTTCCTCCACCACCTGCTCAACCGCAACCATCGCCCCCTGCTCCACCAAGGCAGTCCCAAACACCCGCTCAACCGAACTCGAACCCGAATAACAGACAGGCCTAGCAAGGATAGAGTGGGGAACCACCATTTCAAAACCCGCACATTGGAGTAGCTCAACCCAATTGCAAAGCTGGGGTACAACACTTCCAAACAACTCCTCTTGAGCTCAATGATATTCACCATAGCTCAGGAAGAGTATTGCAAAAAAGAGATTATATTGATATCATTGAAGGACCACATCCAACAGAAGAAGATGCAAAAGAGAAGGTCAAAGAACCATTGGCTGCACTTGATAAAGAAAAGACAATAGAATCAGAGATCGAGAGAGCTCCCTCATGGCTACCATCAAATCCTCCATGTATACAGGAGAAAAATCAACAAAAAGAGGAAGATGTGAAGGTCATGGTAGAAGGTGACATGAAGAATGATCCAGATCAGCAAAAGGACCAAGGACATCACAACTATATTGAGATACGGTTTCATACGGTCACTAAGGTGCATCATCACTCTCTTCCTCAACTATGCTTGATGCCTTCAAAGTCAAATCATTTGGTCTTTGAAATCCGGATACCTGTCAAAGTATGCATTTTAAGCCTCCACATCATTTTGTCTATCATCTCGATGTGCACATGGCTCCATTGGAAGTATTATTATACTTGAAAAGGATTTTGTTTTTCAAGTAGGGTAGGGTAGAAAAAAAAAATGAAAAATAAGAGAAAAATAAAAATCTAAGGTGAAAACCTCCTCGGAGGCGCCTTAGATTGGCTCATTGATTGAAAACCTCCATGAGGCGGTCAATGGGTTGGAAAGAAGAGAAAAAAAGAGAATAAGATCCTTGGGTGAAAACCTCCCTTGGAGGCCCCGAGGGCAGGCAATAGGGTGAAAACCTCCTTGAGGCGCCCTAGTTGTTTCAAAAAAATTAAAATAAATAAATAAATGAATTTCTAGTTGTACTGTAGGTTTGCAGGAGAACTTCAGAAAGCAGCAACAGGTCCGAAGAAAGCTCTGAAACTAATAACAACACCTATCCTACCTTCCCTCACCTTTCTCCATCATTTTTGACATTCTTTCCACCTCACTGTGCTTCTTTTCTAAAAACTGTGTTTTCTACAGGAGGATCCTGTAGAAATTACAGAGAGCTAGAGATGGAATTCAAAATCAGTTTGAGGAACATGGAAGCTTCATAAAGGGTTTATAAATCCTCCTACAGTCTTCAAACCCTTCATCCATAATTTCCATGCCTGCATCACATCTCAAGCTCATTTTTCTTACTGTCTAAAAAAACTGCAAAATGCTCTGATACAAAAATACATAGAGCAGAAATTTGTTTTTTCCCTAGCTTGAAAACCATGCATCCATTTAAAAAACTATTTCATGGGGAGTTGTATAGGGATAATGGTAGCATGCCTAAGCAATTTCAGCCAATTCCAATGCACGGTTTCCAAGAAATCAACCTCCATCACATTCAGCCATTTTTGTATTTTCTCCATATCCGTGCATCCATTTAAAAACCTGTTTCATGGGGAGATGCATATGGGTGATAGTAACATGCCCAAGCAATTTTAGACAATTCTAGTGCATGGTTTCCGAGAAATCAACCTCCATCACCTTCAGCCATTATCCATTTTTCTCGAAATCCGTGCATCCATTGACCACAATTTTTCTATGGGAAGTGCATAATGATGATGGAAAGATGCTCAGAAAATTTCAGGTCAATCCCGCCTACCATTTGGGAGTTATGGACAAAACAAATCGCTGCCCTGCAAAAATCTAGCATCAGCAACATGAGGGTGCAAATCTGAAGGTTGAAACAAAATTCTGCAGCTTAGATCCAGCCAAAGGATACCTGCACAAGAAAAATAGCCACACATCAGAAAACAAAAAACATATAGCAGAAGGGATACAAGCATGCAACAATTGAATATGAGCATGCAGCAACAAAAGAACCAAGCAGCACACACATTTTGACTTACAGGTAAGTGTCTAAACCAGTTCCTCTATTTGCATCTATATGATTCAAAACTTCATAAATGAATGAAATGGTTGGATTAAACCAGAAAGGTGGCCTGTTAACTGGACACCCTCAACTGGTTCGATTGCACTCATCCGGAGATCACCCAACACATGTGTATAGTCAACTCACGGGAAATTTAAAAAACAGGTAGTGGCAAATGTTTTGAACTCCAGCACAAATGATGTCAAGTGATTAACAGGCAGAAAACATGAAGTTTCATAACAACACTATAGTGGGGACCAATGGTTTGCATGGGGCCAACGTAAACTTGGCCAGCTCACCCTCCATCACCGGAAGTCTCCATAAACAATCGTAAGAACTCATCTTTGTAACACTCTCACCACTGTTGTTTCCATTTTAGCATCATTCCCACAGTTGCAGCAAGCTCTATACTACCTCCATAGCAACGAACCAGTCGTTCTCTGCCATTTTAAAAAACCCTCCTGCTTATCAGGTTCTACAGGAATGGGAAACACAGTCTACAAGATCCGGAAGATTTCTACAAGAAGATTTCTATAGGAAGGGCAGAGAACAACTCTGCAGAAGGAAAACACGGGATTTTCATCGAAATTCAAGCTTAAAACAAGGTAGGCTTGGGAAAACCTCTTTGCATATGACTTGTTTGAGTAAGGTGGTGGATTAAAAACATGCCATTGGATTGAAAAAGAGAGTGAAGCTTAAAAAAGAGTCTGCCTGCATATTTTCCCTGAGTTCTACACAGTTTTCTGTTTTCTTCTCTGCATCCGAAATCTGCCTCATCCTTTTTCAAATTCTACTGTAAGGAAAATACATGCAACCGTAGAAGCCAACATGTGTGAAAAAAACAGATTTGCATATCTATCTACTCGCTGAAAAGAACTTGTGTCTTTATCCTCATTCTGTAAAAAATATATATATAAATAATATATATTATAATATAATATATAGAATATAAATATATATATAAATATCTTTTCAAAAGCAGAGAGTCAAATTCAGGATAAAAGCAGTTTAAAACAAAGGGAAATATTGCAATTTGATGTTGTAAGGAGAAGCACAAAGGAGATTCCTTATTTTGTTTCAGAAAAAGACGAAAATTCAGCTATCCCTCTGTTTTCAGTTTTGCCTGCTTTCTCACCTGAGCATTTTGTTAAAAAAAAAAAAACACTCAACACCACATGGAGGACAATCTAAAGGTATTAAGAGGAGAGTTGGCCATGTTAAGGCACATAGAGAGTAGTAAAAGAGCCCAGCTACAGGGAAAAAATGAACTGCTGAAAAAGCAGTTATAACAACAGGAAATTCATAAGGGAGATAGGTTGTCCATCTTGGGAGGGCAGCAACAGCGAGAAGGTCCCCTAACAGACAATGAAGCAACAGAGAAACAACAACAAGAGGGAGAGCCACAAGCTGATGTTGAAATGCTAATGAAATTGCTGCAAGAAAAATAGTCTCAGGCAGCAGATGAAGTGTAGATTTTAAAATAGCAGTTACAGGAAAAAGAAGCCCAATTGCCCTACATGGCCAGCTGGGCAATAGAAGCCTTGCAATGTAGAAGCAAACCAGCAGTGAAGAGGAGGAGCAGTGGAAGGACATGGACAAGAAGGCATAATTTTATGGCACACATGAGTAGACCACATCAGAAGCTTGGGATGATAGAGAGGCCACCAGGGCCATCAAAGATGAAGAGATAGATTAGTTGCTCAGAGGATGAGCAACACCTTCAGTAGGGGGGTGATGATGAGCCCCAGAAATGGGTATTTATATGGGCTCATTTTACCTCTTAATTCGACTTAATCCACCATTCTTATTAGTTTATTGCATGTTTTTAATTATATTTATGCTAATAGAGCGAATTGGGTTAGTCATTATGCTAAAAAGTCTAATGTGTGCTTTATGCAGATTTTTGGTCAATTTTGAGACAAAATCAAGGGTTTAATGAGCATTTGGCAGCCAAATTCATGGAAGAACAAGGAAGAAGATTTCTAGAAGGGTGTCCCCTTCATTTATGATCCCTTACCTTGAATTCTCCATCAAAATCTCGGAGCACAAAGCCAAGGGGTAGCCAAGCAAGTCAAGTAGGACTGCTGTTATCTTCAGTTCCAGGAAACTGAGTTCCTTGATTTTAGGAGGACTGTTGGAGGTCCCCATTTGTATAAATAAGAGGGCTTAGGGCCTCAGTTTAGTTAGTTAGATTTTATTTAAATGTTGGCTATTGAACAATTGTTTTTCGCACTTTAATGCAGCTCTGCATTTCAGCTCATTTTCGAGCTCTTGCTACAAACAATTTTGTGACATGATTATTATTTTTTGAGTAATGGAGATGAATTTCACTTTGCACCAGCTCTGAGCTTTCTTAGGAGGCTGTAGCTCTTGGGGTTGGGCCCAACCCAAGTGCCAGTACCTCTTTTGTGTACTTTTATGTGTTGTCCTTGCATTCATAGAATAATTTCTATTATTTAGGTTAAGATCTTGCTTTGTTACTTAGGTTGTTTTTGATGATTAAGATATCTTTTCATGCTTCATGTTGATTTGACAGTTTTGTAATAGAAAAGATTTGAAAAAGGCCATCAAGCAATCCTTGATCTCATCTCTCCCTCCTTGGGCACGAGCTGAGACCAAGGCATACTGGCTACCACAAAAACATTGTTTTTGCCTTCCAATGCAATTGCCAGTGTTAGATTTTAAGTTGGAAAAATTGATATCAGTTGTGTTTTCATTTTTAGATCTGTTCTTACTTAGTTTCCATAGCTATTTTGTATGATTTCTTGTCTATAAACTTCTGCTCATCATGTTTCTGGTTTTTAGGTCAGATGAGGTCAAAATAGATAGATCTCTGTTTTTTTCAGTCTTTGTTCGATCAGTTTTGGAAAATAGTGTGCAGAGTACCTGTGATACATTCCTGCCTACCCTTCCTCCATCATACAACCTGTTCCAGTCCCTAATTCCAGATTTCTCCCCTTTATTTACCACACTTTTCCAATTTGTCCTAATTTCTACATCTTTGTGCAACATTGCCCTCTCCATCCTTGAACAAATCCAACCACTTTCATCAATCCTTAGCTTCATTTACCAGGTCCTAGACCCCTTAACATCCTTATCCATCCTTATTTTCCACTTTCCCACTGTTTTTCCACCATCAACCCTCTAAAATCCACTTTCGGCCTGTTCCTGTAAAACTTCCTGTAGAACCCCTGCAAACTTCCTGTAGAAGTTCATGCGAGCAGTTTTTTCATGATTTGATCACCGTGGAATTCTTTAGAAGGGTGCTAGGGACCCCTTATGCCCTCTTCTCACCTTCCCAACCTCCTGCAAGCGCCCGCTCCATTTCCTTTCGCTAATAAACCCCTGCACAATAAAAAATAGTTAAAGCACATGCATAATAATTCTGCAAAATTACTCAAAAATACAAAAATATGTTTTTTTTCCATATTTTCCTTCAGAAGTAGCTTAGACACATGCATTTTACCTTTCCAAGAGTCAATGCCATCCATTTCAGCAACTTTCATCTCTTTTCTTGTACCAGTAGGGTTAGTCAGTAAAACTAGGGTTTGTTAGGGTTTGCATTTCCTTTCAGCTTTCTGCAAGTAGACTAGCCTCTTTTGAGTTAGCTTTCGGCCATCACAGTTAAAAGGTTCTTCTAAGAAATCATAGAAGTTGGCTTAAGCTCCTAGCGAACTTGTGCCAGCTGATCAAGTGACAACCTGTAGTAAGAGCTAGTACTTGTGCATATAGGACCATCGCTTTCAAGTTTGTTATGAACTACCAGGTTGATAAAAGTAAAGAAGGGAGTCCCAGGAGTTGCAACATCATTGCTGCAATACTAGAGCTCACCAGAGAGCCAAACAAATTGTAATCATGTTGTCTTGTATTCTAGGATATACCACTGATGAACATGTAGATGAGCCTATACTTGGTTTCCTTTCTATTTTTTGCCCAGGCAAGCCTCCAGCTACAATTTTCAATTTTGCCCAGTTTTTAGTAGACAAAATCCATGATCAATTGATCAGATTTCCAGACCATATGTTCCTATATTTCCAATTAGACAGGTTTCCAGTTAACATCCAAAAGCTAGACACTAAGGGCAATCCTAGATCCATTATCTTTTGGACACCCTTAATCCAAAAATATTCCACTGATTTCAACTATAAAGATTTCATTGATTCTTTTGTTCACCCAATGGTTACCATGCTAAGTAGTAGCAATAAACCCATAATCAATGATGAGATAAAGAGATTTTTACAGTTGTCCAAACACAGTAGAATAGGGGACTCGTATTTATACCAGAACCACACTGAAGTAAGGGTGTACAGATGTCAACTCACTCCATATAAGCTACCTAAATATCTCCCCATGAGGGTATTTGCATTAGAGTATATCAGGCAGATCATAAACTCAGATGATATGAATTTTCTATCAGCCAGGAAGAAAACGCAATTTAAAATAAAAAACCAGCTTGGTCCTTTTATCTGCAATAATAGAGAGGTCGGAGAAGAAGCATAAAAATGTTTACAGGAAATGAAGTTGAGTAATAGTTCGAATGGAAGTATGATCCTTTAGGTGTCATAAACAAACTATGACTCAAGTTTAAATTGAGCCCTTTTATGCATGAGTCCAAGCCAGAAATTGAAAAATATGCCAACCATTCAGAGTGGTTGGAAAACACCTTAATGGATATGGAGAAATAGATGGATACTAGTTCCATTCTACATACTCCATCCCTACAGGGAAAAAATGCAAAAAGGACTAGGGAAGAAGCTTCTTGCTCAAACAAAGGTACAATAGATGATAAATTTGAAATTATGTATAGGAAGAAGCCCAAGATAAATCCTGTAAATGAGCAATAAGAGATAGTTGAGACAGTTGAAATCATTGATACTGACACAGTGGTTAAAGAGAATACAACCCCAGTAGTTTCAGAGGAAACTCATCAGCCTTCAACCTTTAATACTCAGATTATTCAAAAGCAGCATAGCATTGAAGTCTCTTCATCAAGCAAGTCAGTGGATAAATAAAAAGACATAAAGGAGAAATATAAAGTAATCAAGTTGACGAATGAAGCATTGAATGCTGAAACCTATGCCCAATATTTCAAACAGACTCCTAATGATCAAAATAGGTTACTTTCAGCTTTTGACCTTAAGACAGGAAAAATGTAGATGAGCTTTTTGCAGCCCATAGTACAACATCCTAAGTCATCAACAGATTATAAAAAGATAGAATTTGAAGTTTTGGCCAAGAATGTTCATCCTATAGATCAAATTGAGTTTCATAAGCAAGCAGGAGAAATGATATACTCAACTATGACCAACAAAGCTATGAATGTACAAAAACTTCAAAATTCTCTAGAGAATATCACAACACAGTTTAAACTAGAGAAGGCATCTTCACAAGCAAAGGATAACATAATTAAATCACTATAAGACTTGGTTATTGAGATTGGCTATAATCCAAATGACATCAAGGCAACAGAAAAGCTCATAAAAAATAAGAGTGAAGACATTGTTGCATTGAAGAAGCAACTAAATTTGCCTCCTTCTGAACATCCACAGACCAATGAAGTTCTAGAGAATCAAAGCCAAAAAGATGAGATGATGGACCTCATTCTCCAGTTAAATGCTCAATTAAAAGAAATGGAAAATGAAATGCATAAGTTAGTGTAAGAGAAACAGACTAGCATAGAAGTAGTTATTGTCACTACTATTCCTACAGTTACTACAACAGTTCCTTCTACTTTGGTAGCTTTAGTGGCCACAACAGCTCTAGTAGCTACAACAGCTCCAGTAGCTACAACATTTCCCACTGCATTAGCAACAGGTTCAACAACAGTAGCAGCTCATCCTAGCGATGAAGCAGGTAAATTAATCAAAACTATGCAGGATATGTCCATCCAAACCAATGAAATAAATAGACTTAAGGAACAAATAAAAGGTCTAGAGGATGAAAAGAAGTTGACACAAATCATGCATAAAAATGAAACACAGAAGTCAAACAGATTGACTGAGAGAATATAGAAGTTAGAGAAAGAATTAACATTGAAAGAACCACTTGCCCAAGCAAAGTAGCAGCTATGGGCCAATATCCTTAACTCTGTTAATGATGTTTGGCCTTTTATACAGGTGATATTTGAGCAAAATGATTTGGTCAAAGAGGCTAGTGAGGCAATTCAAAGGGTAAGAGCCGAACTTGGGAATAAGCCAAAAGAAGCCTCAAGAATAATCCAGTTCCTTAACTCAAAGAAGAAGTATGTGTTGGCATTATGGCACAGTTTTGGAGTTATGGCATAGGTGTTGTCCTTGATGGCAACTCATCTTGGTGACAGATCTCAGTTCAGGCACCCAGAAAGAAGAAAAAGTCATATACGCCGGTTCATCTAGACGAAGACGCGTACACACGCGGGTTATACGTTACAAAAGCGCGTATATGTTGGGGAACTTACTATTTGGTCCAAGGTGGTTAGTTCTTGGGATTTGAACATGTTGTTTTGGACCATGCCATCTCATTAGATGTGTTGATCCCTAGTTTTTCGGTTCATGGTATTGAAAGGTTATGGTTTTGGACCATGGTATTGTGGAAGGCCTAAGACTATAAAAGAGGAAGGAGATCTTGTGGCAAATGATCATCTGAATTATTATTGAATATCTGATAAAGGGCTAGAGCTGGTATATTGGTAATTGGGTTATGATGCAGATCTGGATCTGAATGAAGGAGGAACCTTAGCACAAAAGGGATAAGTTCTATTCATGGGTCATAATCTTTAAGCTTGAATGATAATATCTTTGTATGATTTTGATCTGCTAGATGTGGTGCTTGCTTGATCTATAAGTCTGATAATCTGGGCTAATTAGTGATTGAATATCTAAAAGAGTGAATTATCCTTTATAAATCTGTACGCAGGTTCAGTAAAGTCAAGACACGTATACGCAGGTTGTTTCATAGGCAGAAGCGTATGCACGCTAGTTTCAAACTCTTGAAATAGCGTATTTACTCTAAGTTGTCTATTGTTGTTGTGTTCTGGTTTCTGTTTTCTGGTGTGTGGTTTCCGGTACTGTGTTTTGGGTACAACTGTCAGAGAAGTATCTACTTGATTCAGATCTAATTGGTGAAAAGGAGATTGGTTGATAGAGAAATTCTTGATGATTGATTGATGTTCATGGATCTAGTCTGAAAATTTATGAAGCGTGGTCCCTGGAAGAAAGGGAAGGTTGTAGCCTTCGGTAGGCCAACACCTACGTACTAGTATCTTGGCTAGTACAAGAACTAAAGGGGGTTGTAGCTCCCTTCTAGGACAAGCTGGACAACGAGAGAGAGTTGTAGCTCCCTGCAGGTTGCAGCCTGCGTACTGGTAAAGGACTGCACCAGTAAATTGTAAAAGAAGTTTCTAATTAAAGAAAGATAGAGACGAATTGCAGCAGGTGGTTTTCACCCACATTGGGTTTCCACCTTATATCTTGTGTTCTTGTGTGTGATTGTCTTTCTGCTCTGTTTTACTGTCTCTGGTTACCGGTTATTTGATTATGCATCACAAATTAACAATCATCATCAGAAAGATAGAGTAAATTAAAAGTTTGCTTTGTATACGCGGGTTTCGTTCTGTATAATTGCGTATATACGCAGGTTTAACTAACTGAAGTAGCATATACAATTTGTTTTTGAAAAAGGAATATTTGACTTGATAATACTGATTCACCCCCCCCCCTCAGTATTATTTCCAACAATACTGATTCACGCCCCCTCTCAGTATTATTTCCAACACAAACAGTGATCCTTATCATGGCCCTGGCCCTTACATTTGATACACCAAACCTCTTCATGCACTTTTGACCGAGGCACCTGTCCTTGTTTCAAACTTCACATCTCTAAACATAGGTTTTGTGTTTACGTGCGGATTTTCTGAACTCCAAACCCCGGATCCTGTATTGGGGTTTCATGCAACCTAATTGGGGTCTCTAATGCTTTGGCTTGGGTTGATATCTTTTGTTGTGATAGTGCCATCCTCAGATGTGGTGTCAAAGATGCCACAAACCAAGCACAATGATGTGCATCCATCAATGTAATGTTAGCCTCATTGATTGTGCTTTTCAATTTTTGATCCATATCCCACGGGGTTTCACCAGGTAACATCGTGATTTCCTTGAACCTAATGACCAACTGCATCTCTGATTTTGGCCGACCAAATTCTCTGTTCAATGCATCCTGGATCGCCACTATTCCTGCATTCGAATGATCGCTTGAGTACTTTATATACCATGTCAATGCGCGGTCCTGCAATTTGCTAACCAGAGTAGCCTTTTTGATTTTATCATCCATTATGCTTTGGCCTTCCCATACAGGCTTTACCACAAACCAGAACTAACCTGGTTCCTCATTTCCTACACCTCTAAATACCAACAACTTGACTGCACTCACCATCCCAACCTTTAGTGGTGACTGAGGTGGGGTCAGTGAAGATGGATTTGATGTAGGTGAAGTAGGTGATGGCATGGATGGTGTTGGTATCAGTGGAATGTGCTGCTTACTCAACCGGACTGCACTGTTTGGAGAGAGCCCTATGAGTTCTTCCTCGCTTTCTCGCGAAATAGAAATCAGAGGATTGTTCTCTAATCCTCCGGTTCCTTGGTAGCCTCTTCCACTCCATGTTACGCTAGACATCAATAAATGTGCATAATCCATTTTTCTAGTCTACACCTTCCCACGCTATCAGCTATCCTCGTGATCCACTCGTACAACTCTATCAAGAATGACGCAAAGAAGATCTCGTGGATCTCTGTGTATATGTAACGCTCCAACCACCTTTCTTCTGATATCCACGGATTTCTATTTTCCTGAACCATGAACTCGTGCAGCTTCTAATCCAACCAATCTTCAAGCTCTTTCCTTGTAGGGTTCCAGTGTTATGACATCAGACATACCTTAGGCAGATCCCAATCTTGGCAACAGAACCATTTGTTGGCTTATTGGGCCCTGACCCAGGTTCAGAAGAGTTATTAGCCAAACACATCCTGTAGCTACTGGCCCTTGTGGCAACAGCCCATAGAACGTGGACTGAGGTCTCACTCGAGGTAGCAAGGGAGGGTGTTAGAACCAGGTTTTCGCACCCTTGGGTTGTCTTAATGTGGTTTGGAGGGTTTGCGAACCATTCTGTGGCTTTGCACTACTTTACTTCTACGTAGATCCAGAACAAGGCACTTCTTTAAGAGTTATTATTCATGAGTTTGATATAGATCAGATCTACTCCTTACAGTCTTTAAGAAAACATTTAAACTTAAAACCCTATGCACACAATTATAAAGAAAGATCTAAACCCATATAACAAATCATGCATAAATTTAGAACATAAGCAAAAGACAAATCCCCAAGAAACCAAACAATGATTCAGAAATTCTTATCTTTATTGATCTTCTGCTTAGTACAACTAGACCCACCCTGTGCACTCAGTTGCAGGGGTCCACGTACACAGCTGCGGACTCTACTAGGCCTCTGCGCACATAGCTACAAAGCCTCTATCTCTCTACCAACTCCCTTGACTCAAACATACAGTCGCTCCAAGACTTCTTGCCTCATAAACCCATTACATTCCAGATCAAAATAATACTTACCAAAAACTATTTTCTAACCATAGAGCCTTGCTCTATTTATACATTTCCATGGTCCATGGACCATGGATAGGCCGACTCATTTTAGATTATTTTTGGGTGGACAACCCTTTGCCTTGACTCATTATGCTTTTCGCTCCACACATCTCTCGTAGTCTTTACCATACCTTTACCCAAAATTGTGAGCTTTGAGCCCCAAAACTGTTACGTGGGGCCTTCGCTACCCAGCAGTCAAGGATAAGTGTGCTTCAGTGTAGATATGCCCATGACAGGGTGCTTTCCAAAGCACTTAGGCCCACTTTGACCTGCGCTAGGCAAGATTGAGCGAAATCATTATAAGGTTCTAGGAATATTCTTATCTTCTGGAGCCATCTAAAGATCCCCACACTTATCATCTCCTATGAGCTTGAAATTGGATAGTGAATGAGTTAAGTAACTTCTTATCCTCTCATCCCTTCTGTTAGAGTCGGTCTAGTTATCCCTCCATCAGAGATCAAAGCTCTTTTTTTCATTTCATGTTTAGGTGTCCCATGAGTTTAGATCAGTTGCATTTCATTAGGCATGCCATAACTCTGACAGAATGGTTTGTGTCACTCATTCCCCTCGTGCTTGGCACTGCTGGTTCAGGTCTATTCATAAAAACAAGTCTTGAAAGATCATTTACAGTCCTGTTTCAAATTTCTAGGTTATGACAATAGTTCTCGGTCATTAGGTCTAGGGTTGAGTCAATTTTGTTTTGCAAAGTCTAAGAAGACCAGTAGGCCAGAGGGATGTCCTCGATAGGTGGTTACCTCAATAATTTTTATCATTATACAGATAGATTAGGACTTCTCTTCAAAACTCTGTTTTGAAGATAAGTCGTCATCTCATTTTTGTAATAAATTTTCAAAAATTTCAGTTCTTGAAATGTCCAGGTGCATCCTTGGTCTCCTTTGCCAGATCATATCACAACGATCCCTGCAAAAAATTGTCAAAGAAAATCATTATTTCAACCAAATTTAAGGAGGAAACCAAAAAGGTCAGCAGTCTATTAATCCTGAAAAAGTGTCAATGAAAAAACATTACAAAATGGGTTATGGACCAAGCAAAAATCAAAAGGGAGTCTTTATAAAGATATTTCACTACATTTTCAACTCATTATGCATGCCAAGAGTGAAGAACATCATTTCAAAGAGAATTTGTGAGTTTGAGTGGAAGTTAAAACAGTTTCCAGGCACACGACGGACTAGGCTAGGCGCGTGACGCATCAGAGGCACGCGGCACACTGGGCACAAAGCCACAGTGTAAAAATACACGCGCGAGGCGCATCAGAGGCGCATGGCGCACTGGGTTTGGAGCCCGAAACTTGTTTGGAAAAGCATCAACTCGCCTCCTCTCCGCACAAATTTGCAGGTAGGCTCATATCCATTACCTTTGCTTGGATTTTAAAGGTTAATGTGATGGGTTCATGATATGTTTGCCTTAGAAATCCAAGTTGGAAAGCCCTCCTTTGTCAATGAAAAAGTGTTGTAGGGTTTGAAAACAGAGTGTAACCAAGGTTGTGATTTTTTCCCCATTTCCCTTTGTTTCCCATTCCCAAATTCACTATTATTTTTCCCAATTAATTCCCTTATTAATCCTACACTACAATCCCTCAAATCCTAGTCCCTCACCTCTATTAAAAAACACATTATCCCTACCTAACATCCCAAAACCCCAAAATCCAAGATTTTCATTTCCCTTGTCTTCCCTAATTCCCTTGTTTTTATTTCCAAAGTCCCTAATTCCCTAATGTTTTCCCTTTCCTAATATTCCCTTATGCATTTGTGTCCCCTTGGTCACAACATTTTTAGAGCAAAGAACAGTTTACAGTCAATTGTACACACAGTTTATACATCAGCATATATATTCCAGCTATCTTGTTTTCAAATTCATGTCAAAGACCGATTCAGTCTATGAGCAGGAGTATGAAAGTGGTTCTACATCAGAGGTAAATGTGCCAAATGTGCCACGGAGGTATCACAAAAGTGGCAAAGGTGGTCAGCATGTCAGGAGGGAGCCTACTTCTTTAGCTCAATTGCAAGCTTGCCCACTTGCAATGGATTGTTTTCAGCGTCAATCATGTTTCCAATACTATGAGATGATCTCACAAACTCAGCATCATCAGGAACTAGTCCGATTATTTGTTCTACATTTACATGATGGTCATGTAAACCTTGCCAGAGTAAATTTCACCTTGTCACCAGAGACTATTGCTCAGGCCACCAGGATACCAAATTTAGGAGAGGAATGGAGCAAATGCCAGCAGTTAGACAGATTTTACTATGAACCATACATCAAACCTGGGTATATGAGACAATTGAGGACAGTTTTTCCTTTCAGATTCCTAAGGGATGAGTTTGCACCATTGATGAAACTCATCATTTGATATTTCAGCTGCGAGGGCAGATTCTCGCGTCTCTATACGTTTGTTGATGCATTTCACGAGGGTACGTATGATGAACATTCCGTACTTCATGTGTCGCAACATAGAGAGGATGTGACTTTAGTACAAAGGAAGAGCCCAGCACATCAACATAAGAGCATATATCATTACGCGCTGATCAAAATCATAGTGATGCATCAGTTGACACAGCAGGGCATTACTTGGGAGGATTTCATCTCCCGGACTACTCTCAGTTGCACAGCCGCGCTCCCGAGATAGCCTTTTCCAGAGCGCCGCAGCCAACCAGCCAGAACATTCCTCGCCACACACAATAAGTGCTGGCTCCATGAGTGGACAGACCCAGGACGGAGGCCACATTGGGCCTCTATTTTGCACTAACTTACCGACGAGTGCTACGTCACTATCCAGCCCGGGTGGTAAAGGGAGGGTCTCGTTGACTTCATCAGCACAGTGAGTATTATCTCCACATCATGTGGAAGGGGTATCGCCTTCTTCTTTAGCACAGGTACAGATCTAGGATAGGGGCAAGAGGCCCATGTATGATGAGGGTCCTTTAGGAGGTCGGGACATGGATATCATTGATGTTGATGTGAGATCTCCTAGCTCGGAGCTAAAGGAGATCATCCAGGAGCAAAGGGCTAAGAATGACTCGCTGCAAAATAAATTGCAGATGGCTAAGTGGGTGATTAACTACTTCGAGCAGCGCAACAAACAGCTAGAGGATGAACATACACTTTATGAGCTGCGGCAAATCCGTGAAGATCGAGAATTGGCCCGAAAGAGACCCGGTCATTTGACACCGAGTGATCGAGAGTCTATGCTCATCCGTGTGAACACTCATTTGGAGAAATTGTTGGCGAAGGAAAACAGAGACAAAGACATGCTTCATCATATGAAAACTCATTATTGGGCTCGTATGCATGTTTACAAAACAAAAATGAAGATCCTAAAGAGGTGATTGAGCAAAGCACTAAAACGGCGAAAAAAGACCGATCCACTCCAAATTTTGGCTGAAGCTTCATTGGTGGGGAAAAACACATGATAGAGGGTCTTCACTCTGAATTTGAGCAAATTCGGAGAAATTTTTGTCATTTTGAAAATTTTGTCCTAAAAACAAGTTTTTTGGCTCAACGTGTAGCGCGTCGACGCGCGTGCTTAAGATTGGGACACTTGCTGGAGGAAAACTCTACATTTTTGGGTTTTTCATGATGAATTATACATGCTAAGCTATTTTCAAAGTATTTCATTAAGTTTTGGGTGACCAAAAGGCTCAAAAACACCATGAAAATCACCTTTCTGCCACCTTTTGCACCAGTAGGAAGTACTTCCGGGAGAATGACATTTTGAGGGGGCAAATGAGCTCCAAATTGCAAAATTCCACTTGGGCTGGGTAGCAGACATCCAGGGCTTTCTAGCGAGCTATTGTAAGCTTGATTTTGATGCTGGGAAGTGCCCCAAAAACATGTTGAAAGGTGCATGGCGCATAGGGCTTAGGCGCGCAGCACACAGGGCTTTTTGGCCAAATTTCATCTTTTAGCTCAGGAAATGCAACCAGTTTGACCATTTTTGACTTGTGATGTGATTTTTCACTCATATTGATGTAATTAATGAAACATAATGTTATTTTGACACTTAGTTACTCATTCTAGAAGATTCATTCACCAAAAAGTGAAAATTTAATGAATGAATTGGTTTCCTGCCTTATAGAGGCAAGTTGTTTTGACTGCCTAGATTGTAGTGCTTTGTTTAGAGTTGGTTGAAACAACTCATAGGATGATGAGCTCGACCCCTAGAGACAAGGGAGTGAGTTGGCTTGCCTCTATTATGTATTTTATTAGTCATTTTCAGGGTTGGACTCTTGGGAAAAGCTTGACACTCTATTGTAAATATTTTATCTGCATTTTTGGCAAAGGAAAGACC
>APFE030762825.1:87588-187258 GCA_000404065.3 Pinus taeda | reverse complement strand
TTCCATTTCTGGTTGTAAGCATATTTCGGTATTTTCCATTAATGAAATGAAGTATTATTTCCGCTGCATCTTTGTGTATATGGTTATCTATGTATTTTATTGCGTTCTTGTTTAAATCCGGATCAGTGGTATCAGAGCAGTGTGCTTTTTCTCTATTTTTCTTTGCATGTCCCCAACAAGGTCAGGATATAAGGAGTTAGGGCTTGAACTGGTCGAACCTTTGCAAGACCAGCCTCGCAAATCCCGACGGCCTCCCATGGCGGATCAGAAGAAAGACGAGGGGGCAGGAGATCCTATCAAAATCTTGCTCGAAGAAGCACTCGAGCGGCAAAGGAACGCGATGATGGATAACTTTGCGCAGATTCTTCAGTGGCTACCCAGAGGTGACGCATCGGCTTCCAGCAGCTACTCTGGAAACGCCACGCCCTTTAAGGTTCAATTTAATTTTGAAATCCCCATATTCGAGGGTCATATAGATGCATATGCGGTAGATAAATGGTTAAATCTACTAGAAGGGTATTTTTCTGTTCATGAATTTTCAAGTTGGGAAAATATTGTTTTCGCTCTTCTCAAAGCAGCCCCCCACGTCAAGGACTGGTGGGAAACCTACTGCGAGCAAAAGGATGAAAGCATAGGCTCACTATTTTCAGCTGCACCCACTTGGGATTCGTTCCAAGATGCCATCAAGGAGCAGTACTACCCTGTCAAAAGCTATGAGGAAAAATACATCAAATGGACCACACTGCAGCAGGGATGAGACCAAGATGTGCCGGAGTTCACAAACATTTTTCATACCCTTCGCACACAGTTGGGTATCAAAGATTCTGAGCTACATCTGGTACTCAAATGCCATGGCTGCCTACATAGATACATCCAGGAAGAGATGGAGTTCTTGAACATCTCCTCACTTGGCACAACATACTGATACGCTGTCAAAATCGAGCAAAAGTTCAAACAGAAGAAGTGAGACTTTGGATCTGCAAATCCGAACCCCAAAGGACAAAGCCAAGGCGGGGTGACCCAAGACAACCCCTCAAAGCCGCAAGAAAAGAACAACTCCACGAAGTTGAAGAAGGACACAGGAAAGTGGTGTGAGTTCCACAAGAGCCCACCCATAACGCAAGTGAGTGTCGAACCAAGCAGTCGCTAGTGGCTGAGTTGAAGGCTTCCGAATAAGACGCATGTTCCGACCTTGAGCCAGAACCCGACAAGGGGAATGGAAAAGGGAAGCAGATCATTGATGCGGATCCCAACGCCACTGTTACTACTGCCAAGATCCAGAAAAATGAGCCCGATAATCACGAGGAAGGGGAGCGTCTTTTCCACTCACAGATGTGGGTGAAGGGTTCACCGCTGCAATTCATTGTCGACAGTGGCAGCCAAAAGAACCTCATTTTAGCAGAGGTCATGAAGCGGTTGGGCCTACCGACTACACCACACCCGCAGCCGTACAATATCGGGTGGCTTCATGAAGGACGAGATCTTAAAGTTCGCTAGCAGTGTCGCCTTCCCTACAGCATCAAGCCCTTCACAGATGAGGTATTTTGTGATGTTACACCTTTGGATGTTTGTGATGTACTATTAGGCTAACCATACTTGTGGAGGTGACATGTTGTGTATGAGTCAAGGCCTCACACTGTCATTATTTCTTTGGATAATTCATTATACAGGATACCAGAGGTAGTCCCACCTACTGCCACCTTTTTGATCGCTGCTAAGAAAGTTAGCAAGCTCATCTCACAGACTAGGAAATTTATTTTCTGTATGGTTCACGGGGAAGATTGTTGCTACATCCATAACCCCCACAAAGGGTTCCTCCATGCAACAGTAGCAAAGGGACACTGTCATGATAAAACACAGGAAAAACTACTCCTCACCCGCAGGGGTACCACACAAGTTTCAAGTGGGCAGCAAAGACCGGTTGCATCGATAGAAAGAATGCCTTACCAGAACCCATCAGAAGCTCAGACCACTCCGACATGGTCCTTACGACAGTACCAAGGCTGTGGGGAACAATGCTTTGGAGCACATCATTCCTCCATTCCTTTGCCTGCACCAAGTGTTCAATGTGGACCATTGTCGACCATGCTTCCCACCATTACTGGACACATCAGAGATTGCAGGACAAGTTCAACATATGGAGGAACTCAACGCAATGGGGACCATTACTTCCTAAGGGGGGAGGAATGATCTAGGTGGATGTTGGTGGCCACCCACCTATCCCACTTGGACCCCGGCAACTGTCTCTTTCAGTTTTTCTGTTTCCGTAATTGTAGCACAATTTACTATTTTTAGCAGTTTTTTCGGGTCCTGAACTTCCGGAGCCATTTTGAGGTCCTAAACGATGTTTTTTGGGAAATCTGGGGGCAACATGGGGCCATGGATAGATCTTGCCCTTCCCAAAGTGGTAGTCCTCGGATAGATCTTTCTAATGAGCTATCGTACGCGTCAAACGGAGATCGTATGCCAAAGTTACGACCCCGAGAAATTGATGTACCAATTTACCCAAACGGGGCCCACAATTTGGTGTTTCATCTTCTAGGGTTAGGTTTTGGGATGTGAAGGGTTTTCAATGTTTCTCAACAATAAATAGGCCTTCGAGCCTCATTGTAACACAGTTAAGAGGCATGTAGCCACCACATCTCTTCTCGGAGATAAGCTACCATCGCCCTAGCTGGTTTATTTCCAACTCTATTTGTAAGCATATTTCAGTATTTTCCATTAATGAAATGAAGTATTATTTCCGCTGCATCTTTGTGTATATGGGTATCTCTGTATTTTGTTGCATTCCTATTTAAATCCAGATCAGTGGGGTTTAATAAAAAATTTCTTTGTGGTTTTGTTTATTGGGCATTCTCCTCTTTTTCTTCTGGCAATTCAAGTTTTCAGATCTTGGGGGTCTCTCCTCCCAAGATCCATTTAAATATTTTAGATCTTGGGGGCCTCCTCCCAAGGTCTGGATCATGTCTTCAATGATGTTATACACCATCTCATCAGAAACAATCAGTGTTTTTGATGGAGCTGAGGGATCGGATTGGACTGGGCTTGTTTGAGTCGCTTTTGGTGATGATTTCTTACCTGTGACTTTATCTTTAGATGTAGAGCTTGCACTCTTCTGTTTAAGACTAGGTTGTGGAGGATCGAGTTGATTTATACTTCTTGTACTAACTGGTAATACCTCTTGATCCTCTTCATCTGGAAGAATGAAGTCCCACATTCCTTGTACTTCTACAACTTCATCTTCATTAGTGGGTTCTTCGTTAGAAACTTCCTCTTCTTCTTCTTCTGATTCTGCATTTGTTATAGCATTGGGCGGCTTTGAATCGGTTAAATGATTTTTTCTATAAGGCTTGTAGGGTTTTTTCGAAGAAGTCCCCGCTACTTGTTTCTTAATGTCAACCATTTCATTAGACATGGTTTTTAAGACTTTCTGTAATCCTTCTAAATCAAATGGGTCTTTTGATTGCTTTTTCTTAGGATCATCTCTAAAAGTAACCTTCTTAGATTTTCTTTCATCGACAACGTTTTTCTTTTCTAAAGCTAAGATCTGTTTCTCTACTATTATTGCTTCTTTCATGTCTTACACTAATGTTGCCTTGGTAGCCCTATCAACAAAGATATGTATGTTTGATGGTAACGCAGATATGTACCATTCACTTCTAACTTCTTCTCTAGGCTTGGAAGTGGTTGGAATTTTATTCAAAATCTTATTGAAACGTGAGTTAAAATATTTGATAGGTTCTCTCAATTCAGTCTTTAGATTCGATAGATCATTGATTAGTGTTGCTGTAGATCTATCATCGCCGAACTTAGTCAAGAATTGCTCTTGGAAAATGTCCCAACTAGTGATGGATCCTGATGGTAATGAAAAATACCAGGATCTGGCTATTCTTTGTAGAGTATAAGTGAAAAGCCGAATAACATCATCTTCATTAGTAACACCATTTAAATTTATTGATAACATAAAGTTGTTTATGTGTTCTTCTGCTAGCATGCCTGCTTCAGGATTAATCTTAGGCAGCCATTTTTCAAGATGGGCCGGTAATTGACTTAAGGGGTTAGGCATTAAGACTGCCCCTAGGTTATTCCATGGGGTTTGGGCCATCGTGAACTACTAACAGAGGAAAGCATGGATGAAGTTGCTTGTGGAAGGGATGAGGATGTTAAGGTTCCAGTACTCTGATGGACAACAATTTGAAGTGGAGGGGTGGATGGTTGACTTTGCAATGGAGAAGTTGCAATGGATGTTGATGATGAAAGAGTCTCACTATCAGACCCTTGAGGTGATTTCCTTGCTCTTTTCCTTTTAGCTAGAGGTAAATTGGTTGGTTCAATACTAAAATTTTCACTCTGCAATCTGGTTAAGGGATGAGAAGGATTGTATTGCGAAGTCACACTACCTTGAGATATTTTAGACTTTTGTGGTGATATGGAAAATCCTTGAAGTTTATGAATCAAAGATTCAACTTTAGGAGGTTCAATAGTAGATTCCTCTGATTTTTTTGGGTTTGTGGTAGTGGTTGTTGTTTTGTTAACTTCTCACTTAGGATTTAAAGATTTGGAATGTGATGGAGAAGTCGGGGGAGATCTTGAGGGTGATTTACTCTCAAAATGGTATTTAGATTTGGATTTACTAGCCATTCATAGTTCGGGGTCCTCCTTCTAGCACCAAATATGTTGAAGCCCCGAAAATCGGGTCTACAACAAAGGGGATACCCACCTGGTCCGGACCTTGAAAGCATCTCATTTTCCATTTGGGATGGTGGGTCTGACTGGGGATAATGGGACTAGTTTCCCAATTTGTGTGTGTTGATAAGAATTTGATATTTCTGTTTTCTAAAGAATTCTAAGTAAAATTCTTTTAATCTAAGTGTAATTAAAAATGCAATTATATTCTAATGAACAAAAATATTTAAATCTAAAACTAACCCGGGATTCAACTTTTCACTTATGCGATCTAAAATAATTTCAAATAGAAATTGGTAATAAAGATAATTCAATCGCTACAAGAAAAGAATTCGATAAAAATGAATTGTTTCGTATAAAAAGTTATCCGAAACAATTGTGAGAAGCATATCGCATAATAATTCATTCATATATTGGGCGTAAACAAAATAGTGATCACCGTACAAAAGTGCCAAATGATAACTCAAACATTCAAGCTTTCATATATAAATAACTAAGCACAAAATATTCAAGACACATAAGCAGAAATCGTTAAGAGATAAAAGTACCATTGATAACAAGTCCTACTCATGAGCTTCAACAATATAGGTTTATTTCTTCCTAATTCAACATCTACTAAGAGTACAAAAGTGCATTTCAGCAGCAGACATCAGACACAGATATCAATAAATCTTGTTCCATTCATTCATCAAAACCTCCTCTGAGAGTGCAAAAGTGCATGTTCTGAGGAAATGTTTTTGACAAATTTTAGGACCCTTCTCTAAATGCATGAGATGGGTTAAATTACTGCTTCCTAAATACTAAAAATAGTTTATTACAAAAATATAGGAGGAGGTTTAAATGACTGTCCTCATCTAAGGAAAAAATAAATGAAAACTAAAACTGAATTTGGAAATAACTATCTGTGTATCTGTTATTTGTGGTCGCACACATTCAGCATCGACTTGAGGAGGGTCGGTTGGCCGACCTCTAATTTTAGTTGCCCTGCGAAAACAAAATCGGCAAGTGCTGGCGCTATCTTCTCGGTAGAGTTCATAAGGCATTTGAGAGTCATGCATTGACTATGTGGTTTAACCAAGTACTGCCAGTAAGCTTCCCAATTCAACTTGGTGAACTTCTTGATGAAATCTGCCCTTTCCTTAGCCTTTTGTCTCCAGCTTGTCTGTAGTTGTTGTGCTTTTGGAAGAAATCCTAGTGCGGTCTCTGATATGAGGTTTGCTCTGTGCAGGTTTTCATTGACACAGTCATTGACATTGTTTGCCGCTGTAGCTGCCTATTCCGCCTTTATCCTTTAGCGCTTTTCCCCGTGGTTTTCTAGCTTACATGCGACCGAGTGCTTGGGGGCTTTCCTTCTCGAGGGGTTTTTCCCAAACTACTTCTTTTTTCTGATCCGGGCTTCCTAGGTTCTATTTTTTGCCTCCTGTGTGATTTTGATGGGCCTTGGTTAGCGCGCTTTGCCCTTTTCCAATGTTTTTTTATTTACCGACCAATTCTTGGTTCACTCTACCAAATCTTCATTTTATTTTGTAAACTTCTCCATGAAATGCTTGTTATAGGTTGCTTGCGGCTCTGGTAGATGATACATAAGCCTTAAATCTTGTGCAGTGAATGACCCAATGAGGTCTTGGCCTCTAGTCTTGAATTGTCCGTCTGTTATATCGGCACTATCCAGTACCCACTTGACCATGTCTATGTATGGAAGAATCTTTGGCCTTGCCACTATTTGGTGCAAGAACGAACATGCAAATTCAGTGATTGATGCCTCGGATGACCCGCATGAGTCTGTTGTTACTTTAACCTCCATAACTCTTGACTTTTCTTCTTTGAAGAGACTGTACATGCCATCCTAAGTAGTTATGCTGACATCTTTGTTATAGGTGGTGTCTATGTACAAGGGCGTCATATCTTTGTCCTCCTCAACAGAAGCCTTTCCTTTCTTTCCCATTACGTTTTGCACACTATTGTGTATATTGCTTTGCTTGTTGCTCCTGCAAATTTACAAGTAAGGAAAGAGATAAAGTGACGGGAAAGCTCTTTAATTCTGAAATCATATCAAATATACCACGCTACTTGAAATAACCTTTTGATTAGTTTTAAATCTTATCTCATAAATGATCATCAACTAACCATTAAATTGCCATTAATGCCCATAACTCATTATCGAATTACGAGAAAAACTTTATTGAACGATGAGCCCTGTAGATCTACGATAAAGCAATTTTGCGATTTTCTTCGCAATATCGCTAATCTGTTTCATTAACAATTATTTATCACCTTCAGCATCTGTGACATGCGATTTGCAAGATATCTTATCGCATATCGCTGGATCGGAATATTTTACCTTAGGTGGTACTTGCGGCATATGAAAGCTACGATGTGAGATAAGTCTTTAAGGTGCGTGATCTCGCGTCGCATTTTTGTAGTTCTGAAAGCTTGTTTATATGATGTTCCCCATTACCCTTTACGATGTGATGTTTTATTATTTAAGAGAATGATATTATTTGGAACTTATCATAAAACTTAGGTTTTTGGGTTTTGCGGGTGTTTTCCTAAGTTTATGATAGCATGTTTTATTCAAAGGGAAACATAAGGGCTAGTTTTTTATTTTTTAGAAGGGTCCCCATTTATTTGACTTTATTACTAAAACTGAATAAAAGGGGGGTTGTTGCTAGCCACAATAGAACCATAGTCCTCCGACTGGTAGGCAAGTATACCAGATTGTTATGAGGTGTATCAGTGTGCCCCACAAATATCCCCAACTCTGCTATCAGCTCAAGCTTCTTCTGTGCATCCTTTGTCCCATGGCAATATACCGATGAGCCAAAGATCCTGAAGACCCACATCTGGTCTCTTACTGGAGAAAGCTTCCTCTAACGTCTTCATCCAAAGTAAGCGATGTAGGCTTCTATTATGAAAATAGACCGTTGTGTTGCATGCCTCAGCACACAAGTGAAGTGGTAGGCCTTGGTCATGAAACATTGCTCGTACTGCCCCTACAATAGTTCTGTTCTTCCTCTCAGCCACCCCATTCTGCTGTGTGTTATGAGGTGCCGTCAACTCTCGTTTAATTCCTTTCACTGCATAGAAGTCCTTAAGCTCTTGAGAGACATATTCTCCACTGTTGTCACTTCTCAAGGCCTTGGTCTTCTTCCCTAACTCTTTCTCGACCAAAGCTTTGAACTCGCAAAACTTTGTGAAATTTTGGTGCTTCTTCTACATGAAATAAATCCAACATTTACGAGAATAGTCATCAATGAAAATCACATAATACCTTTACTTCACTGTGGATGCCATCGAGAATGGTCCACACACATCAGTATGAAATCGCTCTAAGATAGCCTTTGCTCGACTGTCTTGATCATGAAATGAAGACTTGGTGTAATTTCCCAAGGTACAAACTTTGCATGTGTCAACTTGCTCAATTTTACCTTTGGGAAGTCCTATAGATATCTACTACATTATCTTCAAAGCCCCACAATGCAAATGGCCCAACCGCTTGTGCCACAACTCACCAATGTCTTGGATTTTCACCAATTCTACTTTCATACTCAATATTGCACAATCATCTACCTCTAGTTTATAGAGATTCTTCACCCGAATACCTATCCTCTTGGTCTGACCCATGGCTATGTGTCTTAGGAATGCCTTTCGTTCACTGAAGACAACATCGTAGCCTTTGTCCTCCAACATCGTGACCAATACCAAATTCTTCTTAAATCCAGGCACATACTTCACATCTGTCAAGGTGAGGTGCTCCATGCTCCCTTTCAAAGAAACTGTGCCCACTCCTGAAACAATGTACCTTCCATCATCACCCATGTCTATGCACATCTTGAGGTCTTTCTCCTCCAAGGCACTGAATAAAATTTTATCACCGATCATGTGGAATGAGGCTCCACTGTCAAGATACCAGACATAACCCATCATTGATGACACCATGCATGCGATGAGGGTAAAGTCCATTTCGAACTGAGAGGCTAATGCCTCACCTTTTGATCCTTCCGAGGATCCCTTCTTGGACCTCGTCGATGGGAAATTAGTCACATAATGTCCCATCTCATGACAATTAAAGAATCTCACTTTAGACATGTCATCCTTCTTCCTTCCATGAGAAGAGTTTGATTTGAAATGGGAAGCCTTCCCCTTCCTTTCCTTGCCTTACTTGCTAACCAGATTTTCTTCATCATCATTCTTGGATGAAGAACCATCTCATGTGCTCCTCTTGATCTCCTCCTTCATAAGATTCGACCACAGTCATTCACAATCCGACAGTTTCTCCCTTCCATTTGTTGAAAATTGTGCAACAAGAAATGCTAAATTTATGAAGTGCTAAAAATAGAACTACTAAAAATAGTACTTCTAAAATAGCAGTTTGGCCAATGAGAATTTTGGCCACTTTGGGTGAGAGGTGAAACTACTAAAATTAACATCTTCTAAAAATAACATTTCATGGTCCCTTACTATTTATAGCAGTCCTTGGTCTATCTATATGAAGTAAATTCGAATTTGGTCTTACCAACTGTTTGGAATATTAATTAATTAATTCTCCATGAGTTAATTAGTTAAGGAAAAGCAAACTTGATGTCTTTGTGAGAACATGCAATTATTTCTCCACTGGTTGGGGAATGTGTCCTTGATTTGCTCCACTGATTGAGGAATTAAGGATGAGTTCTATATTGAGAGGATCATTTGACTTAGTTTAACTTAGTCAAGTTCAGTTAGATTAATTTAACAAGTTGTTAAATTAGAGATACAGTTTGTTGATGCTTGCATGCATGTGACAACTGTTATTTTCAGGTAATTGTGTATTCACTCATGGATAGCTGTTGCATGTCAGTTCTGTCAGAGACCCAGTTGAGATCAGACGTGGGACAATGTACTATCAGATGCTAGGATATTTCTAGTAAGTATTCCTTGCATGGGGAAGGATGTTTCTTCCTTCTATGACTACGTAGTTGGACTTGAGGTGATAGCAGGTATGATCAAGTCAATTTACATGTGTTTTTTAATTGGACCCCAATCAAACTGCACAAGGAAATAGGAGGTTGGAAATGAGGTGCAACCTTTATATACAGGGCTAGGTAGTGCATGAGCTTTATCATCAGAGTACAGAGAAAGCAGGATAGCTTTTGAGCTGATTCTTTTTGTATGTTGTTGAGGATTTCCACTTGATTGATAATATAGAGATGGGGTTTTAGGTTGGTGCTTTCCCCAGTGATATATTCTATGTTATGTGTGATTGATTCCTTCTTATTAATTATATGTGTTCATGCTTGATGTTTCTCGTGGTTGATTAGCTTCCACAAATTTTATGGTAGATGTAGATCTAGTATTATGCTTTAGTACATTGTAGATATCAGTTTGATCTACAGGTGAAATTTCCACATGATATTAGTGAGCTAGCTGATTTGTAGAGAAAATTATACACCATTCACAGAGTCCTGGTAGCTATTCCAACTCTTTGGAAGGCCAAGGAGAGCGAGGCTCACCATATCATCATCAACAATAGTTATTACCACACTTATAAGCTCATCTCTGTAGGTGGTGAGCTTGTTCAGATATGTGGAAATAGTATCGCCCTTCTCCATCCTGATTCTTCAAAGCTTATCCTTAAGCACCAATTTCCTCTAGTCACTAATGTTCTGGTAGAGGTCCTTCAATGTCTTCCACATTGAAAATGGAGTATCCTTCCCATGGAGACTCAAGACTATATGGTCTTGAACTCCCTCAAGGATGATCCATCTCACCTTCGCCAAACACTTCTTCCTCTTAGCCAACTCTTGTACATTAGTTGAAGTTGGCTTTTGGATTTCTTGATCAATGAATTCCTTCAAGCCATTGTATTCTAATATATCCTCCATTCTATCTTTCCATGCTATGTAATTTGAGCTACCTTCCAAGGCATACTCGAGTCTCAAGCCATAAAACGCCATTGGCCAACCTTGAAGTATCATATGAATTTGATTTGCACTTGCAACCCCAAACTTCAAACTTTGAATTCTCTTCTCAGTATACTATTCACAGCTCTGATACCTTGTAGAGAATCTCTACAAATCTAGCTCTGATACCATGTAGAAAATCTGTATGTAGGTTAATCCGATAATGCAATATAAATCAAAGCAGAATATTATAACCTACTTCTACTATCAATTTGCGGAAGCTTAAAGATCGAGCTGAACACTATAACCAGAAGAAGAAGAATCAATGTGCAATACACATGAAAATACTTCGGGGAAAGCCTCAGCTAAAAACCCCACTATCTATATTATCATACAAGGTGGAAATACATAGGAATTATACAAAGCCTTAGCTCTCACAGCTATCCAACTCTCAGTACAATCCTCACAGATGCTCACAGGAAATCTAGGCTTCTCTCCAACGTTCCTCTCTACCCTCCAAGCTCCTATTTCCTTGCATTGTTCCTCTGGGATGATTCTCCTTCAACTATGTGGATGATAACCTGATCTCACACACTGTCAAAACTGATTAATACTCAAGGAATAATGCCTTGACTGCATGCATGAGTTTTCTTTATAAGAATAAATATGCAACTCATAGTACACTATCCTTGACATTAATTTCAACTGGATCTTTCTCATAATAGACATGCATGAGTTTCTGATGAGGGAATCTTCAGTTAACTGAAGTAGCATTGGTTGAGTGCATCCATGCATCAACTGGCCGTTAACTCTCTATTAGTTTCTCAAATAGTTTAGAACTAATTTAACTGGACTTAACTCAGTAAACTGAGTTAACTAATTACAACTAAAATATAACTCAACATTATCTCTTTTATTTAAGGCTTATCTCCTTAATTTAAGGGATAACTCTTGCATGACTTCAAAAAGACTTCTAACTTGAATTTCTCCAGCTAATTAAGTCAAAATAACTTAATTAATTATTTCCAACTAGCTGTTAAGAATAGATTCGATTTTAATTCACAATTTAATTCAAGGACAAATTAAATTGGAATATTCTTGTTGCCATATTTCAACAAAAACCTGCTCCAAACCCCTGAAAAACTGTCTTGAAGTCACGCTATCCAGAAGTGCAGCAACTCTCCCATATCAAGTGTAGTTTGGTAATTTATTTCAAATCATAATACCTATGCATAAAATGAAGGAGGTTTTTGTTCCTTGGACTACAATGGACAAAAACCGCTTTCACATTTGTAAAATTCTTCTGCATTTAGCAAAACACATATTTTGAAGCAAACATATCCCTATGAGATATGATGAGGTGAGGTAGTGTACTGCAACATTTTCTTATTTGAAATAAAACATTACCTTTACCTTTATTTTTCTTTCCCTAAGTTGCTAACTCCTTTTACCCACTGAATCACATGATGGACATGTTTTTGTTTTGACATATGGTATCACGATGACACATGGAGTGAAACCATAGACCTTGACCTAAAATGAGGAATTTAACCATTTCATGGCCCAAGACACTTAAATAAAGATATGATACCTCAAAGAAGACAATGACCATGATGAATGATGAAGACCATGAGTAAGCGAAGGGAGCAACAATGACCTAGACATCAACAACCAATGACCAAATTTTTATTTCAAGATTCACTGAAATGACAAAAAATTGACTTGACACCCTAAAAACACCTGGTAAGCACATATTTGATCACTGGTGATAAGCTAAACTGATTGACACTAACAAGCTCCAAATTCAAGTGTGAGAAAATTTTTGGAGGGTGTTGATCGCAATGAAAACATTATGTTATGCCTTCACATTCATGTCCTCTATAGCAAGTCCAAAGTCATCCTTGGAAACAAGGATGGTGAGGACCTAGCTTTGGCAACATTCTCACTTATCTTTATCCTATGTGGTCACAATAATCATAACTCGCATAGTCATCACAATAATCATAGCCTCTGCAAAATCAACATCCATACCCTAACCAAACCTAAACTCAACAGATGGCACAACCACATCAACTACATTTTCCATTCAATCAACCTTCAAAACAAACCAAATTACCCGCCAAGCCAATTCCTAGCCCAAGTAATAAAGTAACTCAACCTATTTCAACTTGGAACTACAATCCTTTCTAACCTATTTGATTGTGACCCCAATAGAACTACAGGACATTCACTTAAGGTTGGGAAAGGTGCTTACTAAAATTTCTCCTGCAATTATTGAAGAAAAATTGAAGGAGGAGACCCCAATAAAATTAAATAATAATCTTATAATAAATCATATCCCTTCAATTTCAAATCTTCCCCAGTTATCCAATTCACCTCCTTATCCTGAAATGCTAAACTTGGAATATCCCATTGTTTGTTGTGAATTTTATTTGGTTACATAATTAAATAATGTCTACATCAAATTTCCCATATTACAGGAAATCAAGGACATCCCAATCTATGCCAACACTATTAGGGAACTTTTCTTAAAGAAACCAAGGAGGAAGAAAATGGAACCAAAAACTATCCAATGTTTTGCAAAGTCAACAAATCTTATGTAAAGACAAATCTTCATAGAAAATATGTAGATGTGTGAAGCCCAATTTTTCTAGTCCATGTTAACGAGATCCTTTTCCCAAATGTTTTAATTCAATTACGAGCAACGATCAATAAAATTATCAAACAAACCATGAAATAATTACAATTACTTAATCTTTGCCCTCAACCTATTATCTTAGAGTTAGTAAATCAATCTAAGATCAAACCTAAAATGTATTGGATGACATAATTGTCTCCTTATACTCCTCAGAGTACCCTATTGAATTTATGGTTTTATAACATAAGACTCCTTCATGATCACATCTAGCGATAATAAGAAGGCCATTGTTAGTTACCATGGAGACATCTATGGAAACATGCTTATCTCACACAACAATTCTGTGAAAATTGTGATTTTGTATCCTTTCACTTAAACAACCCATGAATACATGTTATGAATAGATAACACCAAAAGTAATAAAGAAAATGTTCAGACCATCTTTACAAATATCAAATTATTCAATTTAGATAATCCACTAAAGAGAACCAAATCCAAAAATATCTTGTTAATTTAGAACCTTTACATAATCCTAATCACTTTGATCATATCTTTAGTAAAAAATTTCATGAAAATTGTGATATAAATGATCCATCATCACTGAAAGCTAATACATCAGCCATAAGTATTTTAGAATCTCATACTATTCTTGTTGGGATCATTCCAAGAAAATACTTACATATAAATTCTGAACTTGATCAATCTCAACAACAAAAATTGGTCAAAATGTTGCAGAAAGACACTAGTGCATTTACTTAGAACCATCTTGACACCTACACACATCATATCTTTACTCAGGAAGATTCCCCCCCTGTCAGACAACCTCAAAGATGCATGAAACTCGCCTTGAAATAATTGTTACATAGGAACTACATAAATTATTAGATGCTAATTTCATTTATCCAACTTTTGATACCTAGTGGGTTTCACCCATAGTAATAGTGCCTAAATAGAATGGTAAGTGTCATATTTTTGTCGATTATATAGAACTTAATAAAGGCACTTTAAAATTTGATGTCCCTCTTCCATTCATTGATAAGGTTTTGGATACATTACCTTGTAAAAACTACTTCTCTTTTCTTGGCGGTTTTAGTGGTTACAACCAAATAGAAATTGTGCCCAAAGATTAGGAAAATACAACCTTTACATACCCCTCATGTACATTCACCTACAAAGTGTTTTTGTTTATGATATGCAATGCCCTTTCCATTGTTAAGACATCAATGTTATCCATATTTTCTTACCTAATCAATGATTACGTAGAAATATATATGGATGGTTCATCTATGTATGTTGATTCTTTACATGAAGCATTAGAGAAATTGGAGAAGGTTTTGATTAGATTCCAAGGGACTAACCTTTCTTTTAGTGATGTTAAATTTTGCATGTTGCGAAACTGCAGGAATTTTTCTTGGTCATCTCATATCTTATATAGGAATTTAAATTGATTCGTCAAAGATTGAATTCATCACAAAGCTACCTGTTCCAAAATTTTCAAAATATGTAAGAATATTTTTATTCCATGTTGGTTTTTATCAAATATTCATAAAGAATTTACAAGAATAGTTACTTTGTTGTTCAATTTGCTTATAAGGATGCCAATTTTTCTTGGGATGAACATTTCCAAACTTCTTCCGAGACATTACAAGAAAATCTTATCGAGGCACCTATTTTGAGGGAACCAAATTGGTCTCTTCCATTCCATATCTTTATAAATTCCTCGAATACAACCGTTGGAGAAGTATTGGGACAACAAGAAAATCAATTATCGTTATATTTACTTCATTAGTAAGAACCTAACATATGTTCAATTAAATTATATGGTAACAGAAAAGGAAATTTTAATATTCATTCATGCAATCAATAAATTCAGACATTATATAATTGGGTATGAGGGTTCTATCCATATTAACCATTCTATATAAGATATCTAATGAGCTAATGGTAGAATAACTAGGTGGATTTTGTTGTTGTAGGAGTTTAACATTACAATTCTAGATAAATCTGGAAAAGAAAATATGGTAGTAGATTTATTTTCAAGGATTCATATGAAGGTCAAGAAGCTCTTGCAAATGATGATTTTCCTTAAGAACATCTATTTGGTGTGTTTGATAACCCTCCTTGTTTTTCGGATGTGCATAATTACTCGACAATAGGGAAATTACCACAACATCTCTCCTCTAGGGTGAAAAAAAATATTGCCAAACTCATTACCTCCTATTCTTGGATGGGAGGGGATCTCTTACACATAGGGATTGTTTTGATCATTATAATGTGTGTACGTCAAGACAATATGTTTGATATATTAAAAGTTTTCCACAATGAGTGATGTGGATGAAACTTCACTGACAAGAGGACATCCTAAAAAGTCCTTCAATCAGGGTATTATTGGCCTAACTTCTTATTGTGCTATTCAACAATCCCCCATTTATTAATGATAATAGTTAATATTACATTAATAAATGGGAACCCTTTAAAAAAAAATCTATCCAAAACACAAAACTTAGAATTTAGGTATTTCTTTTATTTTTTGAATAAAGCAAAGATATCAATCAAACCCCCCTTTTTTTAGAAAAATACTAAATTCTTACCTACCCGCATATAGCATGATTAAGCACCACCAAAAGACCTTTATAACCCTCAAAAATCAAGTAAAATGATTAAATAAGGACTCTATGCTCAAAACTATCATAAATCTGACATGAACTAAGTCCCTAAGAATTTTAGGCTTAGTCTCGCATCGCATGTCGCCATTCATAAAGGACCGGCCTTAGAAATGTTATTTCAAAACATGCGAGATGTGAAATTGTGATGGCGTTATAAACTTTATCTCATCGCATTCCGAGCATTCAAATAAACACCGCAAACTTACCACCAACCAATATTGCGAAATGTGATCAAGACCTGGACCCACTCCTTAAATATATCATAAGAAAATGTTTTAGGTTCGCCACTCGTTAAAAAGGGCCTTTTACATAGATAAAACTAGAAAGTAGGTACGTTTTGAAACAATTAATGAGTAGCTCGCATCTAGCATCTCGCAGAAACACAATAGGAGGCAAGAAAGCCGAAAAGGCATAATGCGATATTGCAATTTGTGATATTGCTTCACAAATCATAAGAAAATGATTTAGGTTCGCCACTCATTAAAAAGGGCCTTTTACATAGATAAACCTAGCAAGTAGCTACATTTTGAAACAATTAATGAGAAGCTCACATCTAGCATCTTGCAGAAACACAATAGGATGTAAGAAAGGTGAAAAGGCATAATGCGATATTGTGATTTGTGATATTGCTTCACAAATTGCACAATTTAGAAGCTTTCTTCCCATTTTATGATGCAAACACTTATGAGCATTAAAGCTAAGGGATAACGAAGCATTAGTGGGCATTTCGTAAGAGATAATTGAATTTTTGTGTGAAAAGCCAATTAGTGTGATATGATATCTTCTTACGTGCGTTTTAATAAAACTCCTTTTATCACCTTTACAAGTTATCTACATTATTTCATTTTACATTCATTATCATCTTTGTGTATCTAATAGCTGTTGTTCTTCACTTTTAGGGAAAATCCACAGAGCAAATCATTGAGAACAATGGTGAAGAAAGGCAAGGCAGTCGTCTTTGAGAAGTCAAAAATGACTCCTCTATTTACGGATACCACATGCAACAGACATGGAGGAACCTCTACATGGGAGGCCATGTATAATATACTGGAGGAGGAGAAGCCAAGGATTTTGGAAATGAAGATTATAGTTGATGGATGTAATTCCTCAGACGCTTCCATGTTAGAGACGACATGCTCATTTTTGCATCGCATAGCCTCGTGCCCAAAGATAATCCCTTATACTGACATGGTTAAAAGGGTTATTGATGAATCCAACATCTTAGACAGAGAATTCAAGACAAGAAGCCAAGAGTTTATGGGATATTTTACCCCAGACAACCTATGGCTTATGTACCACCTACCAGAGCCACAAGTCATCTACAACATGCATTTCATTAAGAAGTTTGCTAAAGAGAATGAAAACCCAACAGACTACACCCAAACCTGGTCAAATAATGAGGAAAAAAATCAAGAAAGACAAAAACGATATGTACACTACTTCGTCTATTTGTCCCTCTCATAGTTTTGCTATGACCATGTTATGTAGACTATTTGGCAGACCTAATAGTACTAAGTTATCCCCAGAGTGGTTGTCGTTAATAGATGCAGTTGTTAACGCAATTGTAATGAATTGGGCACAAATTTTTTCTGAAAAATTAGCAAAACCAATTATCGAGTATAGAAGGAAAATGTTATGAAACCAGCTCACAAAAAGATAAAAAAATATAGTTGAACACCTTAGAATTCATAAATAAAAAATATAGTTGAACACCTTAGAATTTAGCCTCTTTGAGGGGGAAACCTCCTTTACATTACACAAATGAACAATTCTTTGATGATACAAATGAAGAAACCTCCTTTCTATATATAGGAGTCTAAGGGGTTACAATATAACCAAGCCGACCTAAAAATAATAATATAAAGGCACAAAAATAACAATAAAGGGATTCTAATGGGCACAGTAATAACAATATGGGGACAATAGGGGCACAAAAATATTAATAAGGGATACAACTACAATAGTAATGGGGGCATCAATAGTAATATAGGGACCTAACGTGCCCCTCTCCTTCAAAAAAGTGTTGTCCTCAACGCTTGAGTAGTTTTTGATGCTTCTGTATAAAATTTTCATCCTACCATGTGGAATCTTTAGTGGATAAGTTCTTCCACTTGATGAGATACTCTGAAATGGATCGATTTCGTAGCTATCGAGTTCTTGTTTCTATGACTGCTTCTGGTTCCAACATAATTTTTCCTTCCTCATCAAGTTCTGGCAATATTGTTTGAACTAGGAGCTTGTCACCTATAACCTTCTTTAAACATGAAACATGGAAAACTGGATGCACTCGAGAAGCTGCAGGAAGCTCCAATTTGTATGCCATAGTACCAATCTTTTGCAACACCTTGTACGGACCATAATACTTTGGTGATAATTTATTATCCTTCTTAGCTTGCTTGAGGACATTTGCTTATATGGTTGTAGCCGTAGGAATACCCAATCACCTACATCAAAACTTCTTTCACTGCGATGTTGATCTGTCCTGTTGGTTTCATTTCTATTCTGCGCCAACACGGGTTATCCTTTTAAAGAGTTGAGAGGACTTGTTGGTGATGCTCGATGTTGATGTTCCACTGCTCTTGGAACCTTAGAATTTTCTCTCTAATTATGGATGTGATGGGATGGCTGGCTGTATATTCCATAAAGCTGCCATAAATGGTCGTTCATTTTTGTTGTTGTATGGAAGGGAAGTTCATACCACCATTTCTGCCAGAGGGCAACCATTTGACCCGACTTGTGTCTATTATCAGATACAAATCAACAAAGATATCCTTCCAGACATTTGTTTACTATCTAAGTTTGCCCATCAGATTGAGGATGATGAGATGAGCTATGAGATAACTGAGTACCAAGACAAGAAAATAATTCAGTCCAAAAATTTCCAGTAAAAATGAGATCTCTGTCACTTACAATAATCTTTGGGTTTCCATGTAGCTTTTGAATTGTTTCCATAAATGCAGTAGAAACTGTACTAGCTTTAAATGGATGTGATAATGCACAAAAGTGTGCATACTTGGTAAGTCTGTCAACTACCACCATGATGACACTCTTTCCCTCAGACTTGGGTAAACCTGTGATAAAATCCATTGAAACCTCCTCCCAACATTGGCTTGGAATGGATAAAGGTTGTAATAGACCTGGGGTCTTAATTGTTTCAACTTTATTTTGTTGGCAAACCAAACATTCTGCCACAAACTTTTGAATATTAGATTTAAGGCCATCTCAAAAAAATTCATTCTTAAACCTGTGGTAAGTTTTTAAAAATCTAGAGTGCCCTCCTAAGGGAGAGGTGTGCAATTCCATAAGAATCTTTTGTTTGAGTTGGAAATTCTTACATAGGTATAAATGATCTTTGTACCATAACGAATCATTTTTCCAGCTAAATGTATCAGATGTATTGGGATCTTGTTGTAACTTTTGAATGAGCACCCACATTTCTTCGTTATTCTTCCATTCATCCCTTGCTTCGTTTATCCAATCGGTTTGGATAATAGAAATGACACAAAACAATGCTTCCACATCCTCATCCTTTCTTAAGAGTGCATTTGCCACAACATTTTGCTTCTTTTTTTTGTATATGATTTCAAAATCATAACCCAACATCTTTGTGTCCCATTTTTGTTGCTCTTTTGAAGATAATCTTTGTTCTAAAAAGTATTTAAGACTATCATGATCTATTTTTACCTTGAAGTGTCTTCCCATTAGGTAGGGTTGCCATTTCTTAAGTGCATGTAGTAGTGCCAACATTTCCTTCTCATAAATAGCTTTGTGTAAATACTTTCCTTTGATTGGATGACTTTTGAAAGCAATGGGTCTTTTTTTTTGCATTAAAACAACACCAATTCCATTTCTTGAGGCATCACAATTCACAATAAAGGTTTTTGTCAAGTCCGACATAGTTAAGATGGTGCTTGGCACATTGCCTTTTTAAGATTTTCAAAGGCCTTCGTTGCTTCTGGAGTCCTTGAAAATGCATCTTTCTTCAATAATGTTGTTAGAGGAGCTTCTACTCTCCCATAATTATTAACAAACTTACGATAATATCTTGTCAACCCGAGAAATTCTCGCAGATGCTTTATGGATGTGGGGATTTTCCATTCCTTAATGGGTTTAATTTTGCTAGGGTCTGCCTTAACACCTTCATGAGATACAACATGACCCAGAGATTCCACCTCTTGTACTCCAAAGAAAAATTTGGAGTTTTTTGGATATAATTGTTTCTCCTCCAATAGTTTGAGCACCTTGTCAACATGTTGAACATGATCCTTCCAAGACTCGTTGTAGATTAGTATATCATCAAAAAATACTAACACAAATTTTCTAAGGAAGGGTTTGAAAATGAAATTCATTAAACCTTGAAATGTAGAAGGTGCATTGGTAAGGCGAAAAGGCATGAAAAAAAAATTCATAATGACCCTCATGAGTTCTAAACGTTGTTTTCAGAATGTCTTCGGTCTTCATTCTGATTTGATGATATCTTGAACGAAGATCCAACTTGGTGAAGTAAATTGATCCATGCAATTCATCCAATAATTCATCAATGTCAAGGATGGGAAATTTATCTTTAATAGTGAGCTTGTTGAGCTCCCTATAATTCGGACACATGCGCCATGATGCATCCTTCTTGTGCAGCAATAATACTGGAGCAAAGAAAGAATTTTGACTAGGTTGAATTATACCAGCCTCTAGCATTTCTGCAACCATACATTCAATTTCACTCTTTTGAGCATAGGGATATCTGTAAGGCCTGATGTTTGGAGGAACACTTCTTGGAATCAAATAAATAGCACGATCATGATCACAAATAGGTGAGAGGCCTTTGGGAGTCTTAAATACCTTGGAATAGTTGTCCAAAACTTTTTGGAGATCTAGAGAAATAAATGATTTCGATGTGGGAACCTCTAGCGAACATAATTGTGCAATTACGCCTCGTTGTTCTTTCTTTAGAAGCTTTTTCATTCCGTTAGAGATGGCTATCTTTCCCGGTTTCCTTGTGATACCCCTTAATTCAACTTCCTTTCCTTCTGAAGAAAATTTCATGACAAGTTCTTGAAAATTAAAAGCTATCGTACCCAAAGATTGTAGCCATTGGACTCTTAGCACAACATCAACACCACCCATTGGAATGGAAAGCATTGGGCTATTCAATACATATTCTCCCATGGATAGCTTGATATTATGGCACTTTCCAGAAAAATTTATGGTTCCTCCACTTGCAACCATCACTTGACACTCTGGTGCTGGATATAGGAAGCAATTCAATTCTTTGGCTATTTTACAATGAATAAGATTATGGGTACTACCTGAATCAATCAACACTATTACCTTTTCCTTCTTGATGTCCTTCTATTTTGATAATTTGAGGAGTGGTAATTCCGGCCAATGCATGACGAGATATGGTCGGATTCATTTATTCTTTCTCTAGGGTTTGTTCCTGCTGTATATCCTCTTCTTTTGATGTTTCTTGTTCCTTTTCTTCCTCCTCTTCACAATCTATGTAAAATAATTTCTTCTCAGCGCACTTATGACCTTTAGTCTATTTTCTATTACAACTGTAATAAGCCCTTTTGCTCTTTTTTCTTCCAATTGTTGTGGTGTCAACCTTGTAGGTTGTGGAAGGCTAGGGGCAACAACACTTCCATCTTTATAGTTGTGAGTGGTAGGCTTCCTTGTTGCCATAATTTTTCTTTCCATTTTTCTTGCCAATCTGAATGTCTTCTCTATTGAATCAGGTTCCCAAAGGCGAACCTCATGTTGGATGTTAGCCTTTAAAGTTCCTATGAACACATAATCCTATGCTCCTCTAGAATATCTTTTACCCTTATATTCAATTTTTGGAAGTCCTCAATGTGCTCCATCATTGAACCCTTTTGTTTGAGATTTATCAAATGGCTAAAAAAGGTGTTGCATTTTGTATCCTCATAATGTGCTATCATTTCTTCCATAAAAATTGCCCAAGTGACAATTTGTTTACAAGAGCAAAGCCATCAATACCATACAAACTGATTTGGTTCCAAATATAAAGTTGCAATGCATACCTTTTGTGTGTTTTGCACATTATGAAGATCAAAATATTGCTCCATCTGTAGTATCTATATTATGGGATCCTTTCCATCAAACTTCCTCATATCGATCTTTGGAACATGGTGGGTCTTCAATCTAATGTTAGAGTCTATGAAATCATGATTAACATTTCTTTTGTTTTCATCATGAATTTGCTCTACTACCTTTTTTCCATTAGGAAGCATTTCTTGTAGCAACTTTGCCAAACCTCCTTTCAAACCTTCCATGTCGTTCTTCAAATCTTCAATGTTTACCTATAAACCATCCATCTTAGCTTCCATGTATTTCTTTAAACCATCCATCTTAGCTTCCATGACATCCATCTTAGCTTCCACACGTTCTTTAAACCATCCATCTTAGCTTCGGTTATTTTTTGTAAGAGTGAAATTTGTTGCACTTGGTCTTGTAATTTTGATATATCATGTTGCATTTCTTCCTCTTCTTCATGAGTCATGCTAGATCTTTCCATTTTCATTCTTCGGGGCATCAATTAATGATAATTATGCTTCCCTATGCCCTTTGAATTCCTTCAAACTAATTTTTCAAATCAAATTTACGCAAAATTTAAAAAAAACTACACACCTTTTTTCACTTTGTAGGAGTTCGATATTGAATTTGTTGTATCTCTGAAATTGTGGATCTCTAAGGTCTAAAATTTCGTCCTGCGGTAGCCCTCTGAGTCCTCTTTCCAACCTCGCAAGTCTGATTAAGATTGGATTCTCCAAGGAAGAAGTATACCAAATCTCCCACAATGACCTGATTATAGACTAGTTCAGTAGAGCGAACTTGTACAAAGTGCCACGTATCACTGTTTCGACCTTAGTTCCTGAACCCGATACATAGAAAACTACAGGCCATCCTCTTTCTGTAACTTGCTACAAAATTTCAATCTGATGCTCAGAGCGAAAGTTATGACAGTTTTCCCCAGGTCACCAATTTGAGATATAATTCATGAGCTTGCAAAAACCCTAACTTCCTTGGATCATATCTCCGAAAATATAGCGAGACAAGATCTGAAATTCGTACCCGAGGTTCATCAAGATTTCAGCGTAAATCGGTTTTAATTTTAGCTTTTGAAACGTCGTAGAAAAAAAATTATAGCAAAAATGCCACGATGACTTGTTTGAAGCAGCGAAACCCTAGAATTCAGAGCTCTGATACCAATTGTTATGCAACCAACTCACAAAATAGAAGAAAAGATAAATCAATGACTTCAAAATCAGCCTCTTTGAGGGGGCAACCTCCTTTACATTACACAAATAAACAATTCTTGGATGATACAAATGACAAAACCTCCTTTCCTATATTGGAGTCTAAGAGGGTCACAATATAATCAAAGTCGACATAACAATAATAATATAAGGGCACAACAATAACAATAGTGGGCTTCTATGGGGCACAATAATAACAATATGGGGACAATAGGGGCACAACAATAACAATAAGGGCTACAATGACAATAGTAAAGGGGGAATCACTAGTATTATAGGGACCTATCAAGTTCAACCAACATTGGAGATTGATGAGGTGATAGAGGAAATGTGGGTGTTGATCAAGAAGACATCTAAGAAAAGGTACAACAAAATGAGGAGGACATCCAACAAAGAATTGCAGTTGACTGAAGAAGTATGTATCAACAGAGCAAAAGGACAACAACAACATAAAGTATCGAGACCTGTAGAACTGGTAGCAGTAAAACAACAACACATCAAAGATGAAGACCAGTTGCAAACAAAAGTTTGGGACACAGGAGGATTTTTCATTAACATATGGAAGCACATGGTCGGGAGACCATACTTTTTTTTGACCTTGGGAGTCTGATGCAAGAGAATTTCACTTCCAAGTCAAAAAGCCTTTTTGACTAGACCTAGGGGTTTCATTTACCAAGGCAGTTGGTTCCCTAAGTGAGTGTTGTTGTTTAATTTATTGCTATGTATTTAAAGAATTCTAGAAGAATATGTAATTAAAGAAAGCAATTGTAATCAGATCTATTCCTTAGGATGGATCTTGAGAATATTTGAGTGAGTTGGAGAGATCTGAGGGTAGTTGGATTCCTTTAAATATTTGTGGATCTAGAAAATCCCAGGTTAGAGGTTTAGGTGAGGAATAGTGGATCCAAGCCAAAATTCTATTCATAATCCTGTTTGTATAAAATATGTAATCAAATAGAGGGGTGTGTGGTGTAAACAGAATAGAAAAGAGGGTCTAAGTGAGGCTGAACAATGTTGACGGCCAAGAGGGCCATTTGATGTAATCAAGCCTGTTGTATCTCTGAGATGATAATGGTCAGCTATCATGCCAGGGCATCTAAGATAATTGTTTTGGGGGTTTTGTTTTAATTTGGAGGACCAATGTAGGAGACATATTTAAAACAGTGAGGCTTAACCTTTTGAATAATATTAATATCTAAACAGAGGGCTGCTATTAAAATTCACACAGTGATTTTAGCTTGTAAGATGGTGGTGAGCAGAAACAGAGAAATGATATGATTATCACAGTCTTCAGATTGAAAATTAAATAATCATAAGTATGAAAACCTTTAAACTATGTTAAGAAGGCTTAACAGAATATGCTTAAGCTTACAAAAGATGCTGATGATTTATTGATTTAGAGGGAATTAATTAAACAAACAGTTCATTAATTCATTCTCTTTATAGATTATCACTTCAGAAGCTTATAGGAATAGATTGAAACCCAATTATTCCTACCTAGTTCTCTGTAAGACATAAGAATATGAAGAAAGACATAATAAATAATATTGGAAAAACTTATAGGAAACACAAAACTGTGTAAATCAAAATTCAGAATCCTTTGCTTTTATACCAATGATCCAGAAAAGTCAAGTACATTTGAGGCTTAAAAATGCTTCTTCAAGGGTGCAACCCTTGATAACTTGTGAAGAGAGTTATTTATACAACAGTAGAATTGAGAAAATATCCTAAACTATTTTTACAAAAATAGTTTATTACAAAATAAAAAATAGAAACTGCTAGTTGATCTGGCACTATTTTGGAGATGAGGTGTTGATGACTGTCGCTGGAAAAAATGAAAACTGTTGAAGCTAGCTGACCGTTCATCCAAAAACTGAATTTTGTTCGATTACCTTCTAGTCGAGTAAATCTGTCAATTCTTCCCAACGTTTCTTATTTGGGATAGAAATCTTGGTTACCCTCTTGTAAACTTCATCCATCTCTGTATATTTAGTAAAAGTGGGTTTTACTAAAAATGTGTTTGATTTCATTCAAAATAAAGAAAGTATCCCTGAGTGTATTTACTATAAGTGTTGTTGTTGCTGAACCTCTTATGTTTGAAGCTGAAGATGCATGTTTGCCCACCCTTGTCAGCGTCTGAACATAATCCTCAATTGGCATCAATTTGTCTTTGATCACAAGCATAGAGGGTAAACCCTTGCTGGTCAAGGGTTCTATCGTGCTGACAAACCTTTGAACTATGGTATTGACATTGCTGCACTTTTCCTGTCGCTGAAGGATGAGGTTTTTCTTGGTGATGATCTTCTTTACCTCCAATATAGTTGTTGTTTTGTCACTTGTGCCTAATTCCTCAAGTTCATCGCTATCTTTGGAGTTTACGAACTTGATTATATCAGAGGCAATTTCTGGCATATCCTCAAGCTCTTTGGTAATAGTTTCAACTGCTTCCTAGGCTTTCTCTAAGAGATCTTTCTGATCAAACACTATCTTGATATAGGGCCAAATATCCTTGATTTATTGTATAATTTCTTCCCACAAAATTTCCTTTGCTAAACCCAATTTGTTTCCAATGAAAGATTCCTTGAGTTCCCTTTGTAGTACTTCAATCTGACCTTTGACTCTGTTCAACTCAACTGCATGTGAACTGTTTGCCACTGACTTCATACACTGTAACTCCTTGAGTTCATCCTTGAGTTTCTTAATTTCTCCTATCTGCATAGACAAGTTCTGAACAGCTTCAGCAAGCTGTTCAACTCCTTCTGCTATACCAGTAGTCGATGTTGTAGCTGAAGTGGTAACTTTGGTGGTGGGAATTGCTGTAAGGGGGACTATATCCATTGGAGTTTGAGCCTTGCTAATAACTTCCTCTTTTTCCTTGACCAGTTTCTCCATCTGCTCCTCCATTTGTTTGATCTGCAGATTTTGTTCTATGATGAGCTTCATCATGTTAGACTTTTGAGTTTTTGTCTCCTCAATTTCTTTGGCCATTGGGTCCTTAGAAGCTGGCAATTTCAGCGGCTTCTTTAATGCTGCAACTTCAACATTCTTTTTATTAATAAGCTTTTTTGCAACGTTTATGTTTGAGGGATCATATCCCATCTTCAGCACTAGATTTTCCAAGGATTGAATCTTGGTATCCTTTGCTAATGAGGAGACTTTCTCTAACTTAAGCTATCACTGAGTGTTGGCCAGCCAAGGTAACCTGCATTTTTGACAAACTCATGGCAGTGTTTGTCAAGGTGGAAGCAATCATTTGCCCAGTTTGTTTGTGCATCTCAATTTGATCAATTGGATGCACATCCTTCACATTGAACTCAAAAGAGGTCTGCTTTTGATATTGAGCAGCAGTCCTGTTGTGGAACCTGAGCCTGCATATAAGCCAACTGCATTTTACCCTTCTCATAATCAAACACTAAAAGAAGTCTGGCCTAAGAACTGGAGGAATGTTTCCAGAACTGTGTGTAGGTGTTCAACTTCAACTCTTCATTCTTCTTTTTGATCTGTAATATTCCTAACCCAGAATATTCTTCAAACCCCAGCAAAAACTCCAACCAGATAGGTGCAAATGATATAATAACCCAGAAGTGATAAAATATCAGTGGAACAACATATAATAATGTAAACCGGAAATATAGGCAGATACACAAGAAGTGCAGCGAGAAATGCTAAGACATTTTATTATACTAAGCAATAAAATGAGTATAAGAGATGATTAGACAGATGGCACCTCGACTTGCACAAGGCAAGTGAAGAAATACTCTCAGAATGACAAGAATGGCCTCTCTGCGTGGATGCTGCTGCTGCTTCTAGGAACAAATGATGATTTGGGGCTGCTCCCCTCCTCGGAAAAAGTTGAAACTCTGGATTTAGGCTCTACTCAAGAAACCCAGAAAAACCCAGAAAGCTTTCCTGGAATGGCCGACCCCCGAAAAACACCCTCTTGGGGTTCTGCGCAGTTCCTCAATGCCCTGCGCTGCCACTGAAGGAAACCCCTCTAAACTCTGCTTGAAACATTGCCTGAAACCCTGCCAAAATCCTCCAACGAGACAAGAGCTGGACCCCTGCTCAATCTCCCAGCATTAATCCACCTGCAAAACCCCAATCCAGCACCACAACCAAAAAGAACTGCGTCCCTCTCCCAGTGCTGCGTAGTCCTCCAAAAAGCTGCTAAAACTGCTGTTGGAATGCTGATGAAACTACTGCTGAAACACCAAAGGAAATACCTTGCCCGAGCAGGCACTCGAAGTCCCCCGGGGCTAAGGGTGAGATCTTCGAACGGAAACACTCGATGCATTAAACAATGCTGTAGACTAGCGAAACAACCAGTGTGCTCAGAAGTCGAAACGACTAGCTCCAAATGCACATAACTGAATGATCCAAAATGAGGGGGTTCCTCTCTATCTTATAGCCTCTGCCTCTCACAATCCCTAGGCTCGCCTTCTCCTGCGTGATCCCCTTCTTGCCATGTGTTCCTTCCCCCCCGCGCACTCCCTACATGTGTCTGCGTGGCCCCATTTTTGCGTCCCCCTTTGGCCCCCTTGGTTCCCCTTTAAGTCACAATGTTGTGCTCCTAGGAAGTGACTTTTTATTCTAAAAGTGAGTTATGTTCCTCATCCTCACTTTTTTATTTACAAGTAACTATAGAAGGCAAAAATCAGACAAAATCGAATATTCCAATTAGCAATGGCTAATTAGGAATATTACAGTGTCCCCCGGCAAAATTTTGCTTGTCCTTAAGCAACTGAAGTGATGGATGCTGCAAGAACTTCTCATTCTCCCAAGTGGCATCCTCATCCGGCAAATTCTTCCACCTCACCAAGAATTCTTGGACCGTCCTGCTCCGCAGCTGCCTCTCCCTGGTATCAATAATAGCCTCCGGCTGCAACACCAAATGCCCCTCATCATCCATGGGTAGTAGCTCATCTGTCACTGTCACCTGCTGCCCTAATGCTTTCTTCAGGCATGATACATGAAAAACGTTATTAATCTCGCTGCCTTGGGGCAGCTCCAACTCATATGCAACTTGTCCAATCCTGCGTATCACCCTGTATGGCCCATAAAAGCGGGGCTTAAGCTTCTTAGCCCCCTTCTACTTCAGTGATGACTGTCGGTATGGCTGTAATCATAGGTAGACCATGTCCCCTACCTCAAACTGTTTCTCCGCCCGACCCTTGTCGGCATACAACTTCTACTGGTTCTGTGCTGTAACCATGTTATCCTTGAGAGCTCGGAGGATATCCTGACTCTCTTGGATCCAAATCTTGGCTCTAGGAGCCTTGCTATCACCAAACATCACGTCAGCAAGAGATAAAGGATGATACCCATATAAGGCATAGAATGGTGACATACCAATGGACATGAGATGTGTAGTGTTGTAGCAGTGCTCCCCCAGATGTAGCCACTTTAGCCATGCTCGCTGTTGTCCACTGACATAGTTACGCAAGTAGCCCTCTAGCCACTTGTTAACTATCTCTGTCTGCCTGTCCGTCTGTGGGTGATAATTGGTACTCAGTGTCAACTCCGTCCCCACCAACTGGAAAAGCTCCTACCAAAACCCGCCCATGAAACGACTGTCCTTGTCACTGACGATGGTCTTAGGAAGACCATGTAGCCTGAAGATCTCTTTGAAGAACAGCTCGACCACCTGTGCTGCTGTATAGTGTGCGGATATGGCAAAAAAATGTGCGTAGATACAATCCTTGCCCTATACCATGGGCAACCCTGTGATGAAATCCATCGAAATACTCTCCCGTTTCCCCTCCGGAATGGGAAGAGGCTGCAATAATCCTGCAGAATGGCTCATCTCTCCCTTGTTCCTCTGGCAAACATCGCACTCCCTGGTGTGCTGGAGTACTTCCTCCTTGAGGTCCTTCCATGAGAACCTCTCCCTAATGGCCCTGTAGGTTTTGGTAAAACCCTAATGTCCTGCCAATGGTGAATCATGTGATGCCTAGAGTATCTTCTTCTTGAGCTGAGACCCCTAAGTCAAGAAGATCCGGTCCCTGTAATAGATGATCTCATCGACCACCCTGTACCTGTTATCTGCCACCTGCCCATCTAGAACCTCACATGCAAACCTTTCCTTGGAGTACTCTACTAAGAGTTGAGCCCTCCAATTGGAATCCAAGCTCATAAGAGACAACGTGGCTGGTCTACGTGAAAGGGCATCTGCTACCACGTTGTTCTTACCCTTGACATACTCAATGTCAAAGTCATATGCATGGATCTTACTGATCCACTTCTGCTACCTCTCCTGTAGCTGCTTCTGCTCCAGAAAGAACTTGAGGCTGTTGTGATCAGTCCTCACCCTGAACCTGTTACCCACCAAATACTGCCAGTACTTAGCCAATGCATGCATGATGGCCAACATCTCCTTGTCGTATATAGAATACAATCTCTCGTGCGGAAGGAGCTTCCGGCTCTCAAAGGCTATAGGGTGACCTCCTTGCATCAACACTGCGCCGATCACCTCTCCCGACGCATCACACTCCAAAACAAAGGGCTGCGAAATCTGGCAATGCAAGCATTGGGCAGCTGCTCATAACCTCCTTGAGCCTGTTAAAGGCTCGTTGCGCTGTATCTGACCAACTGAATATCCCCTTGTCAAATCTGTCAAGGGTGCAGCAAGCTGTGAGAAACCTTTGACGAACTTCTGGTAGTAAGTACAAATGCCAATGAATCCTCGAAGTTCCGTCACATTTCTCTGCTCCGGCCATTCCCTGATGGCTTTGATCTTCTCCCTGTGGACTCTCACTCTGTCGACCCCTATGATGTGTCCTAGATACAACATCTTCGTCAACCCAAACTCACACTTGGAGAGTTTGGCATAGAACTGCTGCTCCTGTAAGTTATGCAATACCGCCTCAATGTGCTGGAGATGCTCCTCCCAAGTCCTGCTGTAAATGAGAATGTCATCGAAGAATACCAACACAAACTTCCTCAGGTGACTATGAAAGATGTGATTCATGCAGGACTGAAATGTAGCGGGGGCATTGGTTAGCCCAAAAGTCATCACCAAGAACTCAAAGTGCCCATAGTGACACCTGAAGGTGGTCTTGGGAATGTCCTGCTCCCTCACGCGAATCTGGTGGTACCCAGATCTCAAATCAATCTTTGAGAAGAATCGTGCTCCCCTCAACTCGTCCATCAACTCATCGATCCTGGGTATGGGGTACCTGTTCTTCAGGGTCTTCTCGTTCAGGGGCCTGTAGTCAATGCACATCCTCAATGTACTGTCCTTCTTCACCAACACCACCGAAGAAGCAAAAGGACTCGTGCTCGGTCGAATGTGCCCAAGAGCCAGCAACTCCTAGATAGCCCGCTCAATCTCGTACCGATAGGCCTTGGGGTGCCTATAGGGGGTGGTGATCACTGCCTGGATGCCCTGCTCAAGCTCGATAGTGTGCTCAAACCCTCGATCCGGTGGCTGTCCTGGTGGAATCTCTCCAAACACTATGGCATACCGATCAAGGATGGATTGGATTTCTGGATGTACCGTCTGCCTTGTAGTCCCTGCCTATGATGCCCGCAGCTCCACTGCCCACTCTATGTCTCCCTTCCGGAAGACTGCCTCCATCTGATGAGCCGACACAGTCTGAGGCGGACATGTGTGCTGCTCCCGTATCTTCTCATGCCTCCCTGTCTTCTCATCATCCCACTCCATCTCTAGGGTCTTTCAATCCGTCGTGACCTTCCCTAGAGTGATAAGCCACTGAACACCCAGTACCATGTTGGTGTTTGGGATATCGACCACGAAAAAGTGGCAGTCGATGTGTAGGTGCCCATCGTCACTGAAAGCTCTGGAACATATCGAGCACACGTCATGGTCTGATCTCCTGGGACCAAGACTGAAAACCCATCGAAGCTTTTTGTCTGAATACCTCTCCGCTCAACCATCTATGCATCAATGAAGTTGTGGGTTGCCCCACTATCTAGCAAAACTGATACCCGCTGGCCACGTACTGTCCCTCGTACGCGTAGTGTCAGATACTTGGGAACTCCTCGCAATGCTGCAAGGGCCCCTCCGGTAGGTGCAAAAAGATGCACACCTCGCTCTGCCGTGGACGTGGCAAAGGTCCCTGTATGGCATGGCTATCTCCTGCCTCCACATCATCCTCGTCATCCTCTTCTCCACTGCTCTTGGAGAAGACCTCAATAAAATGTGCTTTACCAGCAGCACATCTATGCCTTGATGCCCATGGCTCCTGGCATGTGAAGCACAACCGCTTCTTCTTCAGCTCCCTCTTGACATCGTCCTCGATCTGTGCTCGTCCTGGATTCCCCTTTGGAGGTGGAATCCTCACATCCTTCCCCTTAGACTGAAAAGGCTGTCTTTGGGGGTAAGGTGTCCGAGTCCTGGGTAAGACATCTTGTAAGTCCCGGCCTTGCTGATAGCGTCCTGGAGTGTGGCTGGTTTAGTGGATTGGACTAAACCCCGAAGTGGGTCTGCTAACCCCTCAACATATATATAGACCCTCCGTGCCGTGGATAGGTCTGGCACCATCACGAAGACCCTTAAGAAATCTGCAATGTAGGTCTCTGGGCTCCCTGTCTATTTGAGTCACGTCAGCTCAATGAAATGTTGCTCTGGATCCCTCCGATCAAATCGCTCCATCAGTCTCTTGGTAATCTCGGCATATGTCGTCACTGTGGAGTGCCCCAGTGTAACCATCCCATGAAACCACCAATCCTGGGCCTCGCCATCCAAATGCAATGTTGCCACCTTGATGGCCTCTGCCTTCGACATTTGGTTAAGCTGGAAATAAATGTCCAGCTTCTCCACCCAAGACTTTGCCAAACTGTTTGATGAGCCATCAAACATAGGCAAGTGGAATCTACTCGCTGCACAGTGGGTGTCGCCATCATGGTAATGCCGGTACCCTCTGTGATGGTCGCGGGGTCTGCTATCCCGCTGGAACTGAACAAAATCTCTAAATGAGAGGGTTTCCCTGAACTCCTGCCCATAGCCCTGGTACTCTGCAAAATAATCACCCATATGCCCGGGATCTGCCTCCTGCTAGGCTACGGCCCCGTATCTGCTCCTAAGAAAGTGGGCATGGTAGAGCGTGTAGGGGCATGTGAGGCCACCTGCTACGCAGTATCACGCTGCTTTGGCAAGTGATGGGATGCACCTGATCCCTCACCAATCTGAAAGACTCGTGGGCTCTCATGCTGTCTGGCCTCTACTGTCTTGAATCTCTTCCCCATCACCTCAATCTGTGTCGACAGATCCTGCGCTGATTTGAGGAGCATATATGCAAATCTCTTCTCGTCCTCGTCGGCCATCTGTTCTGCGTCCACTACTGGCCCTTTCTATTCTGCGTCTACCATAGGCTCCTCCTGTTCTGCGTCCACCACAGGAACACAGTCTCCCTCCTCGTAGGTATTCTCCAACCTATGTCCAGTGCCTTTGTACCTCCTACCTCTGTAACAAATGTAGGGTTTTTCCCCTGGTGTCATAGATTGCTAGCTCCACAGGCTGAGCCAGATCTATGCTCTGATACCATTGTAATATTCCTAACCCAGAATATTCTTCAAACCCCAGCAAAAACTCCAACCAGATAGGTGCAAATGATATAATAACCCAGAAGTGATAAAATATCAGTGGAACAGCATATAATAATGTAAACTGAAAATATAGGCAGATACACAAGAAATGCAGCGAGAAATGCTAAGCCATTTTATTATACTGAGCAATAAAATGAGTACAAGAGGTGATTAGACATATGGCACCTCGACTTGCACAAGGCAAGTGAAGAAATACTCTCAGAATGACAAGAATAGCCTCTCTGCATGGATGCTACTGCTGCTGCTAGGAACAAATGATGATTTGAGGTTGCTCCCCTTCTTGGAAAAAGCTGAAACTTTTGATTCGAGTTCTACTCAAGAAACCTAGAAAAACCCAGAAAGCTTTCCTGGAATGGTCGACCCCCAAAAAACACCCTCTTGGGGTTCTGCGCAGTTCCTTAATGCCCTGCGCTACCACTGAAGAAAACCCCTCTAAACTCTGCCTGAAACATTGCCTGAAACCCTGTCAAAAATCCTCCAATGAGACGAGCTGGACCCCTGCTCAATCTCCCAACATTAATCCACCTGCAAAACCCCAATCCAGCCCCACAACCAAAAAGAACTGCGTCCCTTTCCCAGTGCTGCGCAATCCTCCAAAGCGCTGCTAAAACTGCTGCTGGAATGCTGATGAAACTACTGCTGAAAACCAAAGGAAATACCTTGCCCGAGCAGGCACTCGAAGTCTCCCGGGGCTAAGGGTGAGATCTTCGAACGGAGACACTCGATGCACTAAACAGTGCTGTAGACTAGCTAAACAACTAGCGTGCTCAGAAGTTGAAACGATTAGCTCCAAATGCACATAACTGAATGATCCAAAATGAGGGGGTTACTCTCTATCTTATAGCCTTTGCCTCTCACAATCCCTAGGCTCGCCTTCTCCTGCGTGATCCCCTTCTTGCCATGCGTTCCTTCCCTCCTGCGCAATCCCTACATGTGTCTGCATGGGCTCCATTTCTTCATCCCCCTTTGGCCCCCTTGGTTCCCCTTTGAGTCACAATGTTGTGCTACTAGGAAGTGACTTTTTATTCTAAAAGTGAGTTATGTCCCCTGTCCTCACTTTTTTATTTACAAGTAACTATAGAAGGCAAAAATCGGACAAAATCGAATATTCCAATTAGCCATGGCTAATTAGGAATATTACGTGATCTGACTAAAAACATGAAAGATGTCTTCCTTCTTGTCCTTCTGAGTGTTTCCACTGTTCTGGGTTACCTGCTGTTCCTGAGAAGTAGTGGAATGAGTTGGGGACTGTGTAGACTGTGCACTCGACTGTGTATGGAGCATAGTCTCTCCAAGTCCATCAAATGTGGTTTTCAGAGACTCATGTGTTGCACCTACAATCACAAAGATTCTAGGTCTCTTCTTTCTGTGCACAATCCTAAAACCCTGGTTTGATGCTTCAATTGTAGGGGACGACTGTTCTTCCCTCTCTCTCTTGGCTGTCTTTTCTTGTGCAAGTGGAGTTTGCACGTTTGATGTAGAAACTGCCTCCTCTTCAGCCTCTTGGAGGGTGTTATCTGTCCATTCCAACTGATTTTTATATTGTTCTATCTCAGGCCTGCCTATGTGATGATATGCTGTAAATTTGTTCTCCACCCTAAGCTTGGAAACGACTCCTATTGGGTCATAAGACCAAGTGAAGCTGAAACCATACTTCATCTCCTTTAGTAATTTGTCTGCTTCCTCTCGAGCTGCCTTGGTGTTACAGATGAATGGACCAACTTGGGCTTTCAGCTTGAATTGTGATTTCTTCTTTGCAGCCACAAAGTGCACTTCATCTGCATTTAACCTCTGCCTTATATATTCCAGTGCAAAGATTCTGATAGGTAGGTACTTGGGTAGTTTGTAGGGTGGAAGCTCACAACAATAAACCCTGATCTCTGTATAGTTTTGGTAGCAATACCCTGTTGCAGCTTGATTAACTAACTGTAATACTTTGACAATCTCCTCATTGATCCTTGGTATTAGAGTGCTGCTCATAAGACTGATAGTTGGATGAATAAACAGTTCTATGAATTGTTTATATGTAAACTCTACCTTCTCCTTCATCCCCATTGAAATCCAGAATATATCTGATTGTTGATTTCCTTCCTCATCTAGCTTCTGTAAAGAAAATGGGAATTTGTCTCCCTGAAAATATATAAAAGGGTAAACAAGTACTAAAGCATACTTGAATACTTCTTCAGTTTTAAACTTGACAAATTGCTCAAGTATGGCTTCAACTATGAAATGACTGAAATCATAAATAACAGTGGGTTTGGAATTAGCAGAAAATATGGATAAGAAACCAAGGATGGCTTCATTGACATATTGATCAGAGTTATAACCAAGCAGATAGGACAAAATAGTGGTGATTTGCTTGGTTCTATCAGGGAACATGGCTGAACCATAAGGAGGGTTTCTTTTAGGTAGAGGACTATCAATAGCTAGAAAGAGTTCAAGGGTCTAGGATCTTTTAGTAAAGTCTAGTTTTTGATAGGCTTCTATCAGGTTTTCATGGGAAAAAGGATGGGTTGGTGTAGTAGCAGGGGCCTGCAACATTTTTTCAATGAATCGGAATTAATTGAACAGAGGATTTCTCCTGTGGGTGAAATAATCGCTCTTTGGCTGGGATCATAAGATTCATGGCATTTTCTTACAAATTCAGGTTCTTTGTGTATCTGAGGGAAAATGTAGTGAGGCAATTGGGAATCCCAGAGTCCTATTTCATTTTTCTGGTCAATTAGCTGATCTTCCATCCAGCAATAGATTTCATATAAATCAAATTGAGAAGAAGTCTCAATGATTTTACAATCTCTGTCGACTAATGGGGTATGATAGAAGTCGACCTGTGGATGAATCAGAGGATTTGGGACTTCTGCATGTTCTTTTCCCTTGGGAGGCATTTTGTCAAGCTAATTACAGACTGAAAATGACAGAAATTGGTCTGGAAGAGAGTGATTATAGTAAAAACAGATAACTTACAAAAGAGGTAAGTGGACCTGGACGTCGGCTTCTCGTACAGGAAAAATAGTTACTTAATGTCGGACAGTGGTCGGCCTGTAGGCAAGAAACCTTCAATGATCAGTTTAGCTGCAGAAATGGGTTGTGTAACCGTTCTCATGAATTAACAGGGTTTATAAATAAAAAAAACGGAGCGGGGTGGCAATGAACGTTTGAATTTTGCATTAATAACCCAATGGGATTAATTAACGGGTCTTTGAATCATAAATTTGCGGGAGTGACATCGAATGGATAATGGATACGCAACAGTTGATTGGACGGTAGGCATGAGGTGGAGCGCGGCGTGGAGTGGTGGTAAACAGTCCCTTGATATACTGCGTTCAAGGGTAAGGTGAGGCGATAAGTAGTTTCAATATTTTAAGTCCCGAAACACTAACAAACGGAAAAGGTTGTTTATGTCGGCAGTATTGGAAACTGCCCATTTTGGACCCCCCCGCTGATAAAGTTCGGACGGTGAATGAGGGCCGAGGAGGGACGTGGGCCATCAGATCTTGGGTGCGCATGCAGGATGAAAGGCAAGGTGGGGGTATTTAACACATAAGTGGAAGTGATGGTGGGGTCATGACTTTGAGGGCGGATGTGACAACTGTTGGTTATAACAAATAAATGGATGAATGAAAATATTTATGAAATAACATTGCAACTTTTAAAACTTTAGGTTAATTAAATCCCATCATTGAATGTATGTTTTCCAATGTTACAACTTAGGATAAAAACAATTGATGCTCCAATTACATTTCACATGTCTACCTACCCCTTTTACTCCTAACATTTTCACTTATTTTTCAGAGTGCATTTAAGCTAGCAACTCAACATTTCCTTTTTATGCCTAATCTATCTCTATCCCTTATTTCCTCCATTTGCTCAGTTTAAATTGTTGAGCCAATTTTTTTGCTACCTATTAACAAAAATTTAATACAAATCCAATCATGATTAAACTGTATAATTGGATTGTATAAACTAGTGTGGCATTTTAAACAAACTGCACACAACTTTTATTTGTAGAAGTAAACTAGACTAAAGTAGTGGCATTTAGATTTGCAACACTTTCAGAGTTTATTGTTTTTTTTGCTTTTCTTTCTAACCTAACATTTTATTTTTGCCTTCATTTTTTAGGGCATCTATTCTAACATTTTATTTGATATGGACATATTCATCAAATATTTCCTGACATTTTTTATTCAATATTCTTTTTGTCCATATCCTGGCTTAACATTTTTTGAAACCAAAACCAAAAAATGCTACAAGGCCAAGGCCTTTGTAATTTATTTGTATATAAACAAAAGACATTTTGTTTGAGTGTACAGAGCCGAGAGTCGAGCCATTGAATATTTTCACTTCTGCGATATATGTTTAGCTTCCGTGTGTTCGTGTGTAATGATGTGTCACATGAATAATTAAGCTCAGGAGGGACCGAATATATATATAGTTGTTTGCAGAGAATCATAGTACGCAGTAGTAGGAGCCGAGACTAAAAGGGGTGTAGAGCTTAGAAGGAAGAGGGTGAATTAAAGAATGTAGAGGACTTAAGACAAAAGTAGGATCAGAGCCGCAACAAAAGCGTGGAGGAAGAATAATCTCAAGAGGGATAGGCATTGTTCATTGATCAATGAAGGATCAACAATCCATTAACCAGAGGTCTTTTAGAGTATTGGGCATTGAGTACAAGTAGAAGGGAAGCTTGAAGATAAAGGCTTGAGATCGGAGCAGAAGGACCGATTAGGGGGCTAAAAGGGTGAAATTAGCCAATTTGAGTCAGAGGAGTAGAATGCAGAGGAGCCGGAAGTGGTAGAACAAAACCAGAGGAAGAGTCAAGCTCAGAGGAGTAGTACAATACTTAGTCATTTTTGGTGTTTTGGAAAGTCCATCTACTAACCAGAAACAAGGTGACAAAACTTGATTTCTGTAAAAAGGATCGCCACTTAACAGGATCTGGGTTGGAGGTTTCATCCTGGAAGTTGGAGGAGCGCACAAGGGAGCAGTTGGGTTGATTGGCCAGAGGATGACATGGAAATCAACCAATAGAAAAGGGGTTGGCTACGATATACAACTCACGTGGCATTGTTGGTCATGCCCGAAAGTTTTACTCGGATAGTTCCCATAAAGGTTCTTTCCCATTAAACCGGACCAATAATAGCGGGCTAGAGTATTAAAGTGGAGGAGTAAGTGGATCCTGCTTGCAGAGTTATACCAAGGGGAATTGTTGTGAAGTCTTTTTCCATTGTGCTGAGACAATATAGAAGCGGGCTGATTTGTTAGAAGCAACAACGTGGAGCTGGCGTACTAGTTGATGGGACTAATGGAGAAAGTGACATGCCTCGACGGAGGAAGAATGACGCACCAAGAAAAAGGGAAAAGGATCAAGTCACAAGGCTGGTCACATTGAGCGAAGCATGAGGTAAAGTTTGAGTGTCGGGAGCTATAGGAAAAAGCTCATATAGTAAAATGGTAAGGGCTACATCCCTACGTCCATGTAATATCTTGGCTCTGGTGCCTATTGAAACAAATGGAAAGGGCTGGGATTGGCGCAATGTTATCCTGATGTAGTAGGGTTGCAAGAAGCGCCGATTTGGAGCGCAACTGGCCATTGTGGGAATTTGAGCAGACTCAAAATTGAGTTTGCATCATGTGGTATTAGAGCTTGAAAGCTCTCTAGCTTGACAGCTCTTAGAGGAGGAATTTCCAGAAACAATAACGATAGAGGAATCTGAAAGTTTGTTTGTTTTGTAATTTATATTTGTGCTTGAAAATTGAAGGCCACAGGGTAAAGCCTGAAGGAGGAGCGCTGGAAACTTTGTGAAGAAGTAGAGCAGAGGAGCGATCAGAAGGAAGAATGTTCTGATTGAAAGAATAGAGGAGGTTTGCAACAGTAAAGAGATGATAGCAGCAAGAAGAATTCTGCAGCAGTGGTTTACATGTTTCATGTAAGAAGGCAGAGTTGAAGAGGTTGAAGCAGGTTGAATATTCTCAAATTTAGAGAATATATGCAGAGATATAAGGATAGAGGATATGTGCAGAGAAGTATTCAGAAATGAGGTCATGGAGAAGTATTGATATTTTTTTTTGATATTGGTCATAAGCCTTTATGTTTTCAGCAACAACCATACAACAAGGAGTAGTGATGGGAAAAGAAGATGCAGCCATCATAGTGGCAAAACTATGACAGGAAAAGAGGAAGCCAGTGGTTATTGCTTTACAGTATTTCCCCATTTAAAGCAAAAGAAAGAAAAGCAGATGCAATTCTAGCCTCTTGCCATGCCATCAAAACTTATGTGATACAGCATGCAGCCAGACCACTAATATATATGCTGTTATCATCTTTTCAACAATCAAATTGTCTAGACATTACCTTTACTTATGCTTTACTTGAAGAATCAGATAGATATGTTGACGACTTGGTTTTCTAAGAATGGCTTTCAATGCAAGCAGTAAGTTAGGTTTTTTTATTGAAAAACTCTATAGTGCATTACCAACCTTACTTCATGATTGCCCAATGCACTCATAGTTGATTGAAATTGTCTGCTTTATCCTGTCCTTTTATTCCTAAGCCCTGTTGTTGCATATTGCGCTTTATTTGTATTTCTAAAGTGGTTTTTGAGTCTAGAAGCCATAGAAGATTGACATTGGCTATAAACTCTCTAACATTCCTCGGCTACCCAGCTGGGGCAGTGCTATTCTCACAATTACTGACGTTACCAAGAAATAACCTAAAACGCATGCATAACATAACCATAACATAAATCCATGTGCACAGTGAAACCGTAATAACAAAAACCAAATAACAACACAGTGAAATGCATGCCAAGAAAATCCATGAAACATGCACATAAGAGGTTTCGAGCACTTGTCTCTTAAATCTGTTGGCTGGCTATGGACCTCGAACATTCCTCCCAGCTGGGGGGTGACCAGTTGCTGAGAGAACTGGAACTTGCCATAATCCCAACGCGCACAAAACACCTGCAAACAAACGCTTGCAGCTTCACCATTCTGCTATTATGGCATTCCATGAAAGCAGATTTTGTTTTGGCATTTCGTCAGACAGTTGATGTGCAACCTCCAATTTCCATTCCTAGCAATAATAGCTACCCAGGAAATTGTTGGAAAATCAAGGTATTTGAAGATTAATGTTGATTCTCCTTACTTGATAAATTACTTGTGATATTTGTTGGCATTTTATTATTTTATTTTATTTCTCCATCAAGCAATTACCAAAAAAAACATGAAGATCACAGAAACACAAGGAACACAAGATATAGGCTGCATGCTAGGGCAAAACCCTACAACTGGGGAAAACCTGAACAATCCTCTTCCTATAGAATCAAATCAAAATGAGACCTCCAAAACCCAAATACCAAGTCCAAGGCTTCCTCAATCACTAAGTCAGCCCTCCAAATGATCTCCTCCAAACAAGACATGTCTAGTAAAGTCAACGAAGGTCAAACTCTTCACAAACTGCTCCAGTCAAAGTCTTGGTCCTGCAACTTCCGGTCTGCAACTTTCAACCCCTGCAACATGCCCAAAAAAACCCTAATTCCTTGCATGTGTGAACAAAGATGATTTGATTTCAAGGTCTTCTTCCTTTGCTCTTGATTTGCCCTTCTCTTCATTACTCTTGCTCTTGAAAAATCTTCTTGTCTTACTGCAGATCAAACTTGTGCAAAGTGCTCCAAATGAGTCGAAGTCTCATGCTATATATACACTCTTCAAGAGGCCGAATAGGCCTCTTCTAGGCCAACTTCATCTTGGTAGGGCCGATTTGGTCTTGGGAGTCCAAATTGACTTTATAAGCTCAAAAATATTGTTTCTTTCTTAATGCAAATTTGCCCAAAAGGGTCTTTTACATATGACAATAATTATTTTGACTAATGACAAATATTTCTTGACTTGATAGACCCTAGGAGCATGAAACCCATGCTTGAAAAACAATATTTTCTTTCTTTTTCTTGATACATAAAATATACATAATGACATAAGTACAAAGACAATTATGAAGACTGAACCTAGTTATTTTTCCAACAGAAACCACCTCTAATTCTACCATTTCGTCAAATAGTTTCAGGGCCTCATCAACATACCCATTCTGTGCATGCCCAAAAGTAAATGTATTCTAGCATAAGCATATTATACCTTGCTGCCACATTTTATCAAACGTTTGGCATGCATCTGCTATATGTCTTTCTCTATATGAGGTCTGTCTCCAGAATCTTTGGAAAAACATTCACAGTGCACTATACCCACCAATTATCATGGTCCAAAACTAACATAATGGCAGCTGAAACAGTTGAAATCTTTTCCACAACAATCCTGCAAATTTCACCATCTTGTCAAATAATTTGCAAACATACTCTTAACATCTTTTGTGCTCTGCCTCTGGTTGGCCTATGCAGGCCCAGTGTTGCAGCCTGCACTCTTATATCACTTGTAAGATTCCGCAGCTACTCCGCCGGGGCAATGCTACTCTTACAAATACTGATGTTATCAAGAGATAACCAAAAACATATGCATAACTTAACCAGCACATAAATCCATGTGCACAGTGAAGCCATAATAATGAAAACCAAACAACATAGTGAAATACATGCCAAGAAAATCCATGAAACATGCGCATAACAGTTTTCGAGCACTTATCAGTTAAATTTGCCAGCTGGCTGTGGACCTTGGATGTTCCTCCCAGCTCAGGGGTGACTGACTGCTGAGGGACTGGAGCAATGCGGCCTACGGCTGGGAAGAATATCCGAGGTTCGTGGCCAGCCAAAAAATTTAGCAGACAAAGTGCTTGAACCCTGTTATATGCATGTTTCATGGATTTTTTTGGCATGTATTTCACTGTGCCGTTATTTGGGTTTTGTTATTATGGCTTCACTGTGCACATAGATTCATGTTCTGGTTGAGTTATGCATATGTTTTTGGTTCTCTTGATAATGTCGATATTTTGTGAGAGTAGCGTCGCCCCAGCTGGGTAGTGGGGGAATGTTAAGAACTCATAGGTGGTGCTTCTGGAATGTAGGATGCATTTTCCAAATTCCTTTAAATAATATTTTTATTGTGGCTGAAAGTAATAATATTTTTGTTGTAACTGAAGTAGAGTGGTTCAAACTTCAAAGTCCATGTCTGCTATAGGTAGAGTTTCGTAATGAATGAAAGCTTAAGTTTTCTTATGAAACTAATTACTCAATTTCCATAAGATATTGGCCTTTGCGGATTGGGTTGTGATCAAACGCAATTTTTAGTTATTGTTAATATTAAATTTTATGCTGACTTCTCTTAATATATTTGTTGGCTAATTCTGAAAATTTATTTCTCAAATTACTTAAGCTATGGATTTCTAATGTAATTTGCCAGTTTATATAAATTACTATTTATTGCCAATCTATGTAAATGCTATTTGAAATATCCTTGAAAAGTGTCAGTTTTCTTTCCCTTGGTTTTGTTACATACCAAGTAAAAGATCTTATCTTTGTGCTTTACATGGAGTGGTAGCTTGCTTTGTGAGGCAGTTTACATTCAATGCAGGCAAGATCTTGTGATTTTGCGACCCCTCCATTGATATCCTTTAATTGAGGATATCCATTAAATCATTTCAATCCTCCGTTTTTGAGGAGCCTGTGATTTGATGCCCATTTTATTGTTTCGTCTGTTCTTAAGATGAACAGTTCAATAAACAATCAGATTTGCTGCTTGATCAAGATCCTTTTCGACATTGGTGGGAGTTATTGCTTACCTTCCCCAAGTAAATCGTTTAATTATTGTTGATTTCTCCTTCCTTTACTCATAATGCCAATGATAGTTTCTGTCATCTGAATCCTCTTCAAGGACATAACATCATATAATGTTTCAATATGGCTATCCTTGTCCTAATATAAAACCTTTTATCTCACCCACATTATCGGAAGCACTTACAAATTACAATGTCTTCGATATGAGCTTGCAAATGATTACTCATAATTTGCCCTCATCCAACTTCTACAACTTACTTAAGAACTTTTTGGACTTTCAAAATTTAACTTAAGTCAAATCTAGTATTTGGTGGCCACCGGTTCTCTTCAATACTGATTGGGTCTGGTTAAAATTTAGCCTTATTGGTAGGAGATTTTATAAAATTGGTAAACTCATCCCCCTTTATCTAAATGATTATGTTGCTTTCTTTCAACTCCTTTAATCTCAGCATTTTTAAACTCGTGACTAAGTTGTGATAGTTAATAGATGGTGGCCATGAATGTTCTTCTAGTTCTTTCTTCAGGATATTCCAACTTATTAAGGTTTGTCCTAACTCCCAAGGCATCTTAATTTTCCTGTTCTAATCTTCTTGTTTAATTACCTTTTTAATATTTCTTTATGTTTCCAGGCAATTGCCAATTCTATGTTGTATCATAGAAGCTTTTTCCAGATCTGTTGTTCAAGCTGACATGATAAGGAGAAATGGTTGTTCCTTTCCTCCTCAAAGATCAGTGTCATTACCTTTTTATCTAGTGCTCTGAAATAATTTGTGGGAGGTAGCTTTAGAATATCCTCTTGCTTCCTATCCCTAACAATATGTTTGATTCTCGGCAAGTCTTTGGGCTTGCTGATTGTGTTTCCAGCTTCTCTTCTTCCGTCATTATGAACTAGAATTTCTTGTTAAAAATCATCGATTGTGTGGCTGGTCTATGGAAAACAGTGACATACCTATTTCCTGCTTTTATTCATTCCATCCTTTTCATCCAAAGGTTTTTCTTACTCCATTTTATCTATATTTGTTAGAATCTGGCTTTCCTCTATAGCAGCTATGATATCATATCTCCCTCTGAATCTTGCCTTGTATCTTCTCAAAAAACTTTAACTTTCTTTCTGGAGTGTACATTTTTGATGCATGGTTTGGCTCCCCTTCACTCAATTTTCAGATCATCCTGCTGATCTGAGTCACTTAACGACATTTTCTGAAATTTGAAGAACATATTTCTTGGTTTAGAATTCTCTAGTTTGTGAAGGTTTATTGGCCAATAGTTTGATGCAGCATCTCTTAGTACATGAATCCATTTTCCTGTTCTCCCTATACTATGTTTTGTTTATCACAAACCTATCAATTCTTTCTTTCATTGTTGTTGCTCCACAGGCGGCCACACCTTTGCAGTGTTCTGTTTCTACCCATTTTTGTTTGTAATTAAACATTGTTATTGAACTGCTGCTTTAGACCCTTCTACAATTCTAGTTATTGCCAGCATTTCATCTTATCTTGGTAAATATTTTGTCCATAAATACTGGGGCATATATGGGGTTTAATCCCATACACATATACATATATATTTAACCCTATATATGTGCCATTTGGGGCAATATCATATATATTAAACCCTTTATATGTCCCCGTTGGGGTCATATCATATTATCGCCCTTTTCTGATTCATTTTCTTTTTGGGGGCCTTGTGTAGTCTTTGCTGGAGCTGCTTTCACTCGTTTGCATATTCTCTTCAGTTGTGTCATGTCCATATTCATGATTGATCCGGATTTAAACAGGAACGCAACAAATTATAGAGATAACCATAAACACAAAGATGCAGTGGAAATAATACTTCATTTCATTAATGTAAAATACTAAGATATGATTACAAATAGAAAATGGAAATAAACAACTAGGGCGATGGTAGCTTATCTCTGAGAAGAGATGTGGTGGCTACGTGCCTCTAAACTGTCTTACAATGAGGCTTGAAGGCCTATTCATTGTTGAGAAACAATGGGAAACCCTTCACATCCTAAAACCTAACTCTAGAAGATGAAACGCCAAATTGTGGGCCCCGTTTGGGTAAATTGGTACATCAATTTCCTGGGGTCGTAACTTTGGCATACGATCTCTGTTTGACGCGTACAATAGCTCGTTAGAAAGATCTATCCGAGCACTACCACTTTGGGAAGGGCAACATTAGTCCATGGACCTATGTTGCCCCCAGATTTCCCAAAAACGTCGTTTAGGGCCTTAAAACGGCTCCGGAGAGTTCATGACCCGAAAAACTGCTAAAAAACAGTAAATTGTGCTACAATTTAGGAAACTGAAAAACTAAAAGAGACAGTTGTGGGGGCCAAATGGGATAGGTGGGTGGCCACCAACATCCACCTGGATCATTCCCCCCCCTAGGAAGCAATGGTCCCCATTGCGTTGAGTTCCTCCCTGAGATGAGGAAGCTTCTGCTGAGTTGGGTCTCTAGTGAGTTGTTCTGCAATCTCTGATGTGTCCAGAAATGGTGGGAAGCATGGTCGACAACGGTCCACATTGAACACTCGGTGCAAGCGAAGGAATGGAAGAATGCTGTGCTTCAAAGCATTGTTGCCCGTAGCTTTGGTACTAGTGTAAGGACCATGTCGGCGTGGTTGGAGCTTCTAATGGGCTCTTGTAAGGTGTTCTTTCTGCAGATGCAAGCAAACTTTATTGCCCACCTGAAGCTTGTGTGGTACCCCTGTGGGTGAGGAGAAGTTTTTCCTGTGTTCTGTCCTGACTGTATCCCTTTGCTGCTGCTGCTGCGTGGAGGAACCCTTTGTGGGGGTCATGGATGTGACGATGCTCTTCCCCTTACTTTGGGAGTGAACCAGACAGAAAATAAATTTCCTATTCTATGATGAGCTTGTTGCCTTTCTTAGCAGTAATCAAAGAGGTGGCGGTAGGTGGGGCTACCTCTGGTATCCTGTATAATGAATTACCCAAAGAAATAATGACAGCACAAGGCCTTGACTCATACACAGCATGTTGCCTCCACAAGTATGGCTGGCCTAATAATACATCATAAACATCCAGAGGTGTAACATCACACAATACCTCGTCTGTGAAGGGCTTGATGCGTAGGGAAGGCGGCACTGTTGGCGAACTTTGAGATCTTGTCCTTCATGAAGCCATTCGATACTGTATGGCTGCGGGTGTGGTGTAGCCGGTAGGCCTAACCGCTTCACGACCTCTGCTGAAATGAGGTTCTTTTGGGTGCCACTGTCGACAATGAATTGCAACGACGAACCCTTCACCCACATCTGTGAGTGGAAAAGACGTTCCCCCTCCTCTGGATCTTCGGGCTCATTTTTCTGGATCTTGGTGCTGGCAATAGTGGCACTGGGATCCGCATCAATTATCTGCGTCCCTTTGCCATTCCCCTTGTTGGGTTTTGGCTCAGGGTCGGAACATGTATCTGATTCGGAAGCCTTCAACTCGGCCACCAGCGACTGCTTGGTCCGACACTCACTTGTGTTATGAGTGGGACTCTTGTGGAACTCACACCACTTTCTTGTGTCCTTCTTCGGCTTCGTGGTGTTGTTCTTTTCTTGTGGTTTCGACGGGTTGTCTTGGGTCACCTTGCCTTGGCTTTGTCCTTTAGGCTTTAGATTTGCAGATCCAAAGTCTCGCTTCTTCTGTTTAAACTTTTGCTCGATTTTGACAGTGTATCGGTATGCCGTGCCGAGCGAGGAGATGTTCAGGAACTCCATCTCTTCCTGGATGCATCTATGTAAGCAACCGCGGTACTTAAGTACCAATGCAGCTCAGATTCCTTGATACTCAACTGTGTGCGAAAGGTATGAAAAATGTTTGTGAACTCTGGCACATCTTGGTCCCTTCCCTGTCGCAGCGTGGTCCACTTTATGTATTTGTCCTCGTAGCTTTTGATAGGGTAGTACTGCTCCTTGATGGCATCCCGGAATGAATCCCAAGTGAGTGCAGCTGAAAATAGTGAGCCTGTGCTTTCATTCTTCTGCTCACAGTAGGTTTCCCACTAGTCCTTAACATGGGGGGCTGCTTTGAGAAGAGTGAAAACAATCTTTTCCCGACTCGAAAATTCATGAACAGAAAAATACTCTTCTAGTAGATTTAACAATTTATCTACAGCATTTGCGTCTATTTGACCCTCGAAGATGGGGATTTCAAAATTAACTTGTACCTTAAACAGTGTGGCGTTTCCAGAGTAGCTGTTGGAAGCCGATGTGTCGCCTCTGGGTACCTACTAAAGGATCTGCGCAAAGCTATCCATCATCGCGTTCCTTTGCCGCTTGAGGGCTTCTTCGAGCAAGATTTTGATAGGATCTCCTACCCCCTCGTCTTTCTTTTCATCTGCCATGGGAGGCCGTCGGGATTTGTGAGGTTGGTCTTGTAAAGATTCGACCAGTTCAACCCCTAACTCCTTATATCCCGACCTCGTTGGGGACATGCAAAGAAAAACAGAGAAAAAACAGACTGCTCTGATACCACTGGTCCAGATTTAAATAGGAACGCAACAAATTATAGAGATAACCATAAACACAAAGATGCAGCGGAAATAACACTTCATTTCATTAATGAAAATACTGAGATATGCTTACAAATAGAAAATGGAAATAAACAGCAAGGACGATGGTAGCTTATCTCTGAGAAGAGATGTGGTGGCTACATGCCTCTGAACTGTCTTACAATGAGGCTCGAAGGCCTATTTATTGTTGAGAAACAATGGGAAACCCCTCACATCTTGAAACTTAACCCTAGAAGATGAAACGCCAAATTGTGGGCCCTGTTTGGGTAAATTGGTACATCAATTTCTCGGGGTCGTAACTTTGGCATACGATCTCCGTTTGACACATACAATAGCTCGTTAGAAAGATCTATCCGAGCACTACCATTTTGGGAAGGGCAACATCGGTCCATGGATCCATGTTGCCCCTAGATTTCCCAAAAAACGTCATTTAGGGCCTCAAAACGGCTCCGGAAGTTCAGGACCTGAAAAACTGTTAAAAATAGTAAACTGTGCTACAATTTAGGAAACTGAAAAACTGAAAGAGACAGTTGTGGGGGTCCAAATGGGATAGGTGGGTGGCCACCAACATCCACCTGGATCAATGATAAAAGTGACAGTACAAGGGAATTGCATACAAAGGCAAATGCTACTCTGGCTTTGCTTTGTCAGATTTGCAGATCTCACATACTCACTAAGTAAATGCCCAGTGTCTTGAAAAAATTCTTCGTGCTTGAGTTCTACAGGTCAAAATTAAAGTCTAGTTCTAACGGTGTCGGAGGGCGAGGTGTTTGTTCTGTTGGATTAAATCCAGTTGTTTGGTAGTTAACAATCTTGTTATATTGAATGATCCAGGCTGGCTAATTGCTGTACGTTAAATGCACACAGCTCTGGTTTCTGGTTGGGTTGAATGATATTCAAATCAATGTCTACGGGTTATTAGTTTTTGATTGATATGATTCTGTTCTTGATCTAGTTTCGAGTCAAGATATGTTCCCTATACCAGGGGCTTTCTTCGAAGATTCTGTCTGCGCTTATATTAGTAAAATTTTTGGTCAGATCACTTCCCACATAGAATAATCTTGATTTGCCCCCTTACCAATCATAGGCAATCCAGATTCTGATCAGAAGGTCAGGTTCCTAAATTTTTACTAAACTTTTACAGATGAGGGCACGGTTATACAGATATCTTGCCTTATCTGTTATTATTTATGACTTGATTTGAATTTTTGGCTTCTTGTCCGCTTTTGTCGAGTAATTGTTGGACCAGTAGCTCTAATCTTGCAAAGGGAGCACTTTTTGTTTTGCATGTGTGCACTTGCTTTTTTGAAGGATGTTTCAAGAGATCTATGGACCTTTCTGGATTCAATTCATGATTGGAGTTGGGATTGAATCTCATTTAGTTTTTTCTGTCTTTTCAAACTGCGTGTACATACTTACATAGAGCTCCAACAAATGCAATATTTTTTTGACTAAGTTGACCTGGCATTTGTTTTATCAGTGTAATGTAAAAGGTGATTTATTTTAGTTGTTTTTAATATCCAGCTTTTTGAAAATCTCGATTTGGCGAGCTTCCAAAATTAAAATTGATGAGAATTTGTTGCATCTGCATGTTTTGCACTGGTGCTTCTGGTAACTTTTGTTTGAGGTTATTTGATTTATTGTGTCATTAAGGTGTTTGATGTGGTTCTCATGAAGTCATAAAACTACTTTTGAGAATTATTTGGTAGGTTGTTCGTGTTGAGTTGCAGTTTCCAAATTCCTTTTAAAATACTAGTCATTGATGCATTAGTCTGGGATATTTTATATTGTTTTAGGTAGTATTGAGCTCTGTTGAGGGATATTTTATGTTGTTTTAGCTAGTATTGAGCTCTGTTGATTATCTGCAATGCCTGAGTGAAACTATTTACTGGAGAAGGGATCATATCTTTCATATGTTCCTACTTCTTTAGAGTAGGAATGGTTTACTAGGTCCATGTTCTGTTACGGGGCTTAATTTCCTGTTGGGAAATTTTGCATCTACTTCGCTTAGGTCAGCTGTAGATTGTATTCGCAGTTCATTTGTATATTTCATCAAGAACACATTATAGATAGAAAATTTGTTTTATATAGTAGGCATTATTTTGTGCTATTTATATTTTGAAAGAACTTCTAGGTCACTGTTGAATGTTTTCATTTTTATATGAATATTCTGGAATTGCCTCTGTTCCTTTTCTCAAAGCTTGGAATTGCACTCAATTACTCAAATGTGAAATTTTCCCGCAATAGGAAATTGTGACTCATTTTTTGAACTATTAGCTTCTTTGGGCAATTTACTTCTTAATAGCAGTTTCTATTTTGTTACTGTAATTACTTCTTTCATAATATAATGAAATATTACATTATAGTTTTGTTTTCCTTGTGCATTAATGAATTAAATTGTTCTTCAGTGAACTTGGAACTTGGGACGCTGATCATGCGTTTTTGTTCAATTTTGGGCATTCAGGTATTTAAGGGAGATGAAAAGTTATCAGCTAGTTGGGTTGAACTGGCTTATTCAGTTGTACGAAATTGGCATAAATGGAATCTTTGCACAAATGAAATGGTAGTTTATATGCTTCTACTTAGTATTGCTTCTCAATTTTGTCGTTTTATGTATTACTTGGTATGCTATGTTTAAATGAATTTTGTTCTTGCCGAGGAGTTACGATATGTCTTCATTCCTCATATTTATACCAGGGTCTTGGAAAACGCTTGCAAACAATTTTTCTACTTGGTTCTTTGTATGAATTTCGAGGGATCAAAGGGCTGCATATGGTTGTGGTACCAAAATCAACTCTCGGTAACTGGATGAATGGGATTCTGCATTTCTGTCCTATTTTTCGGACAGTCAAGTTCCTGGGACTTGAGATGAAAGGATGCGTTTTCCCCGAAAGAAATAATATCCCTGCAATTTTTTGTGTTTCTTTTAGTTCGTTGATAATAATTTGATATCGAATAGGGCTTTGGTTCTTTGTTAATCTGCAAATTCATATATGTGAAAACCTTTTGCTACCCTCGAAATTTGATATATGTGTTAGTAGTTTGAAATGGCGATCAAAGAAAAGGCTGCACTCAAACATTTCAGCTGGTGATACATTATTATTACATTTCAGCTGGTGATACATTATTATAGATGAAGCATTGAATAAAGAATGAAAATTCACGTCTTGCAAAGATCAAGAGAATCCACAGCACCAACTATAGGGTTATTATAATTGGCACACCTCTTCAAGTATATACCTTTCCAAACTGCATAATGATGCCTATATTATGTAATTAAGTATAGTTGTGGATATGTTTTTATGTTTGTGTCTATAGTTTGTGTTGTAACATTATTCGGTTTTGATAAGTTAGTATATTAGCCAAAAATAATTTCAAAATGTTAAGTTAGGATATGGATGCAAAAGAAAGAAAAGTTAAAATGTTAGGCCAATTTAATGTTTTATAGGCATCCATATCAATAAAATGTTAGGTGTTAGCTGCCCTAAATAAAGAAGGCAAAAGAGAAATAAACTGTTAGGGAAGCAAAAAAGAAAAGAATTACTTCATTTCATATTTTATAAATGCACAAGTTGCTAGTCAAAACGCGCCACAAGTCAAAAATCAAAGGTAATTTTCATGTGTAGAAGAAAAAAGGCAAGGAGGAAAGGTTTTACTCTAAGGTTTTATATATCAATTAATTTTGGTATTAATCCCTATTCTCAAGTTTAAAACCCCCCCAAATCATTTCTCCGCTCATGTTATCCTCCACTTTCATATACCTAAGTTTTTATACCCCTTTCATACATTGCAAATATCCCTCTATGCATTAAATAATTCTTGCAAGTCCCACCGGTTGTCTCCCATCACGATAATTCTCCACCACATCACGCTTCATCTCTGCTCATCTCCCAAGATTTGTGACCCACATCACATTTCGCCCCCCCCTCACCATCCAAACTTTACCGTTAGGGGGGAGGTGGGGGTGCGTCAGAAATGGGCAGTATACAAAACTGCGCCCTCCCCTATGTGTCAGCGCCAGAGCTTTTCAGACCCCCCTCAGGTGAAACCACTAACCGCTCTCCCCCCCTTCGAAAAGATGTTTCCCTTACTGTCGATACCATTCTCCTACTCGTTGCGCTTCCGCCACTCACCTTCCGCCATGACATTTGCTCGTTAAATCCACCAATCTTCTCCATTCCCTCCAGAATTAACCCATTAAGCAATTAATTGTTTAGTCATTAATCTAACGGACCTTGTTATAGATCTGATCTGAAAATATAAGATAATTCAAATATACCCAGAAATAATAAGATAGAAATAGATAGAAATGATTCACTTTATTGATATCAAATCCTTAAGGTAGGGCAACACCATACATTCACTCTTTAAGGAAGGAGAATAGTCCACAAGCCATATGTCTGTTCATACTATAATCCTTGACACAATTCCTTGACTTCCTCCATGTGGAGTCTCTAGCCTCTATATAGGCCTCATACATACTATACCATGGATCATTACCATGGTTACCTCATACCATCGACTAGTACCATGGGCCTATTACATTATTATTCACTACTTGTGGTCCCTTACATGATATGGGTTAACCAACTTATTTATTACTATGGTCCATCCCATTATTACATTATTACCTTGGGTACCTCCCTTTGTACCCCATATTATCCCCCCTAGGTATATAACATTCCACCCCCCTTAGCATGTTTCGTCCCCGAAACATGGGAAGAACACAAATAATAAAATCTACTTAAAAGAGTAGTCCACTGGTACCATACATGTGCATCTAGCCATCCAAGAGAAAGGTGAACCCTCGGTCTCACTGGGGTCTTGCTCACTTGAGATGGAAGTTGACTGTGGTAGCTCTTCTGTGTTGATGTGCAGTAGGTGGATCTTCTCTCCTCTCTATCTGTCCTGCGGGGGTTGTTGTCCTTGTGGCTAACTGGTTGCCATCTTGATGGTTGTCTTGTGGGGTGATGTGGGTGATGATATGTTGAAGTTTTAACCCACGGTGGCTTTTTCTTTAATTCACCCCTTACTGGAGCCTGACTGTTATCTGGTGCATGTTGTGGTGCCTGCTGTGGTGTCTAATTTTTCAATATTACTTCAACCACTGAGCCCTTCTTTGATGTATCAACACCTGTAACCTTTTTTGCTTTAGCTTCTGTTTGTGTTTGATTATCGATCATCACTGGCTCATCATCTAATATGTCAGACCCTGGAACATCTTCTGCTTCAGCCTCCTTGGACCTGTTTATTAATGGAAATATCTTGTAATGTAATTTTCTTCTTTTTATACCAGAGCTTCAAGAATTTCTTCTGTACATTAATATTGATAGTACCCACTGATTCCATCCAAGGGTATCCCAAAACAACATCCATGTTATCCATATCTGAAGCATAAAAATCACCATGCAACACATACTTATCCATAGAAAGCTTCAAATCCTTATAAATCTGAACATCCTCATCATCCACTTGTGTGTTTTCAATGTGTTTGGCTGGAACTTGCAATTTTTTTGCCAAATTAACATTGATAAAATTATGCTTGCAACTAGGATTTATAGAAATAACGATCTTCTCCTTCTGAATCAACCCATGAACCTGCAATAAGGATATACCAGTAGGAAATAACCCCATATGTTTCTCCTTATCTTGTTTTCTAGCCCGAGACCATTTGTCCATGAGTTTTTCCATTTCTTCATCCGAGAATTTGGCCAAGTTAATGATGCCCAGTGATTTCCACCATATGGCGGCCTCTTCTTTCAAAAAAATTGGTACCATACAATTCCATCCCTCCCCAAATATGTTCTTTAGATTTTGTATGAATTCTTCAATAGTAGGGCTATCATTTTTTCCAGTAAACTTTTCCATGAAGAGGGTTTGAGAAAACATTTCGCTTATTTGGCGAAAATTTGAAAGGGCCATAATTCCGTCAATATTGCTCAGAATCCCTATTATGACTTATTTTTAGAAATGGAACAATCATTCTGCATCTGCCCATGTGATAGAAATCTTGATCCAGGCACTGGAATTTCAGATCTGCGCTGCTACTCTCCCGCTGTCACCAAAATTTATGAAAAAAGAGCTAATTTTAAATCAACGATATCTCTCTCATCCGAACTCCGATTCCACTGATTTTTTTTTTTTGAAATTGAGTGTTTTTTCACAAAGAATCCAGATCTACAATTAGATTTTGCAGATTTTGCACCAAGACGTCCAGATCTGCACTGCAAACTCGTTGCCCGGACATATTATCTGCAACCCCACTGATTTTTAAATCAGCGATATCTCCTTCATTCGGACTCCGATTTGACCGATTTTTTTTTGAAATCGGGTATTTTTTTCACATAGAATCCAGATCTGCAATTATATTTTGCAGATATTGCACCAAAACGTCTAGATTTGATTTGCAAACTCGTTGCCCTCGAAATCCTGCAAAAATAAAAAAAAAAATCTCCACTTTTTTGCCCAAGAAAGTGCTCTGATACCACTTGTTATGGCTATGATACCACTTGTTATAGATCTGATCTGAAAATATAAAATAATTCAAATATACCCAGAAATAATAAGATAGAAATAGATAGAAATGATTCACTTTATTGATATGAAACCCTTAAGGTAGGGCAACACCATACATTCACTCCTTAAGGAAGGAGAATACTCCACATGCCATATGCCTGTTCATACAATAATCCTTGACACAATTCATTGACTTCCTCCATGTGGAGTCTCTAGCCTCTATATAGACCTCATACATACAATACCATGGATCATTACCATGGTTACTTCATACCATCGACTAATACCATGGGCCCATTACATTATTACTAATTACTTGTGGTCCCTTACATGATATGGATTAACCACCTTATTTATTACTATGGCCCATCCCATTATTACATTATTACCTTGGGTACCTCCCTTTGTACCCCATATTATCCCCCCTAGGTATATAACAGACCCGCGCCACCTCCAACGGGAAAACCAGATTGATTATATAAACCTCCTTTTCGCTTGTGAACATGCTACTGAATTCATGCATTGTCACTGTTATTGATTTGTTACAGGTTTGTTGGACTAAAACTTCAAATGTTTCTACTCGCCAACGACACTCTCTGCTCATTATTTTCATCCTATTGCCTCTGTTTTTTTCCTCCAGAACAAAGGACCGGAGGAACCTGTTAATCCTCTGATGTATCCTCCCATAGATTTTCATCACATACCTTTGACTGACGGAGACTTTAAAATCCATGAAACTCTCTGCGATTTGAACCTCTTTGAGATGTATTGCTAGCTTGAGGATAAATATATTGACAAATCTGATGACATTCAACTGTGGGAATCCAATTTACCCCACTATATTTTTCCTCGTACTCACAACACCCCAGAGTTTGTTAGGGAGTTCCATGCATCTTATTTACCAAGCCAAAGAGCCATCATTACCCCCACTTGATATATTCTGTTTACCATCACTCCTCAGGCCATAGATCAGAGGATGCAAGCCCCCACAATAGATAATGCCACCCCCTTTTCCTATGAAGCACTTGTTGAGTTATACCAGAAATTAGACTTTGCCAAAAGGGCCCAAACTCTTGAGCTGTTCTTGACACAAGATGCCCCATTGCCAAAGAAAAATCCTCCCTATCCCTCTTCTATTTTCCCTGAGAGAGCCAAACAAATCATCACAGTTGTCTCCTACCTCCTTGGCTACTAATCAGATCAATGGGTAGATGAGGCCATCATAGGATTTCTGTCCATTTTCTCTACTGATTCTAAACCCTCCATTGTGTTTAACTTCAGCCAATTTCTTGCAGAGTCAATTCATCAGCAACTTATCAAATTCCCAACTGAGGAGGTTTTCAAGTATTCTTCTGTATTAGTTTATATGTTCTTATACTTTCAGGGAGACAACATCAACCTTGCTTTGCAAAAGCTGGATGAAAAAGGAAACCAACAGTCAGTCATCTTTTGGACTACTCTGGTGATGAAGGAACAGAAGGAATATACATATAAACAGTTTACAAAAATGTTTGTTCATCCAACAATCAATCTTCTGAGCAGCAGGATATAACCAAGGACCAGTGAGGAAATCAGAAAGGTGTTGCAGCTATCAGACCAAGTTTAGACAGGGGATTGGTACCTCTACCAAAACTATAATGAATTGAGAATATTTGGATGTGATCTTGCACCTTACAAGCTGCCTAAATTCCTCTCAATGAGTATTTTTGCCCTGGAGTACATAAGACAGATGCGAAATATGGATGAAATCCACTTTGTTGCTACCAAGAAGAAGTCCCAATTTAAAATCAAAACACAGATTGAGCCTTTCATTTCCAACACAAGAGCAGTAGGGGAACAAGCAGACAAGCTGCTAAAGGAAATGCACTTTAGCCTAAGCTTTACTTGTTCATATGATCCATTAGGGATCATTTCTAAATTAAGAGTAGAAACCAAATCTACTCCTTATTTTTACACTGCCAGACCAGAGATAGAGAAGTACAAAAATCAACTAGAATGGGTTGAGAATACCCTACAAGATGCACAAGAGCAACTGGTTTCATCCTCTACAATACAGACTCCTATATGTAGGAGAAAACAACTAAGAGAAGCAGAGAGGAAGAGTCCCCTTCAGGGACTGACATTTTTAGTGAAGGATTCAAGATCATGTATAGAAAGAAGGCCAGGTTTAGTTCTAAACTAAGCCTCAACAAAGATTCAAAGCAGGAGACCATTATCACCACTAATGAGCCACTTTTTTCCTCATTAGTGGGTGATCAAACCACATAGTCTCCCACCACCTCCACTACTTCACAAGAGTAACAACAAATTATGCAGACCAACGCATCTACTTCAGGGGAGACAAAGAAAAGTATAATGGACATCTTTAAGGAGATAAAAGTCAGGAATGAGGCCTTGAAGATTAACACCTACAACCAATTCTGGAAGCAGACTTCTGGTGCTCAAAGCAGGCTACTGTTAGCCTTCGATTAAGAAAAAGGGAAAATGCAAATGGCATTCCTCCAGGCACAGGTTCCCCAGCCCAAGGCATCATCAGACTACAAGAAGACATCTTTTTAATTTGATGTAAAAGATATACATCCCATTGACCAAATGGAGATGTGTAAGCAGACTGGGGAAATGATATTTTCAACTGTCACTAACATTGCTATGAGTTTGTCTAAACTGCAGGTTACATTAGAAAATTTTCAGTCACAACTGAAGATGGAAAAGGTCTATGTGCTTGCCAAAGACACCAGGATTAAAACTCTGGAGGACTTGATGATCAAAGTGGGTTATGACCCTTCAAACATCGATGCTACAAAAGAGCTTATAAAGACAAATAATTGAGACATAGCAACATTAAGGAAGAAGTTAAAGTTTCCATCTATAGAAGATCCTCTAGCCAAGGATATTGAAGGGACAGAGACACAAAAAGTAGATATGATGAAGCCCATCATGGAGCAGAATGCACAACTGAAGCAAATTGAGAGAAAGAGGAAAAATTGATTAAAGAGAAGGAGAAATCTCCCAAAATCGATGTTGTCCCTTTGCAAGCACTCCCTATTACAACCATTCCTACAACCATATCTTCTACAACAATTACTGAGGATGTTGCAGATCAGTTGGCAAATGCAGTACAAAACATGTCTCTCCAGACTGAAGAGATCAAAAAATTACAGGATCAAGTGAAAATTCTATAGGATCATTAAAAGAAAATTGATATTTTTCATGTAGCAGAGTTTCATAGAGCTCAAAATCAGATAGAGACATGGAAGAAGGCAGCGTTTGAATCTTCTATTGGCCACAGCTTGGGTCCTGTTAAAGAAATCATCTGGAATAATATCATTGAAGAAATAGATGAAAATTGGCCATGTATCGAGATTATTTTTGAACAAAAGGAACTCATGGAGAAAGCTAAGCAGACCATTGCCACTATCATGCTCAATTGGGAGAAATGCTTGCTACATCCAATAGCATCATAAAGTTCCTTAATTCCAAAAACAGAGATGAGCTGGATGATCTAGGAGTGGATGACATAACAAAAACTATTCTGGAGGTAAAGAAAGTTCTAACAAAGAAGAACTTAGTTGTACAACGGACAGAGAAGTGTCACACTCTAGAGGTAGCAGTTAATAGGTTTTTCACTAGGATTGATGCATTGAACAAGAAAGGTTTGCCTTCACTGTTTGTAATCAATGACAAATTAATGACTAGAGAAGACTACATGAAGAAGCTTCAGGACATTGCCAAGGATACAACTAAGTATTCCAACATCAAATGTTCTATGATAGGCAAATCTTTTTACTAAGCTATCAACAACATAAGTTTTATTGAACATGAGATAAAACATATTTGTACAATAAAACCCACTTTTGCTCGGTATACTGAGATAGATGAAATCTACCACAAGGTAACCAAGATTGCTATTCTAGATGAAGAATGGTGGGATAAGTCGTGCGAATTTCAGGATTAAATCACAAATTAGCTTCACCAGCGCAACACTCGAATAGTGGGCACTCAACAACTGTTCTCCTTCAAAGCAGGGCCATATGTTCAGATTCATTCCTTTTGATCATATTACTTCTTTTCTTTTAGTTCTAACTTAATAATAGAATTCTGTGTCACTCGGGCATTAATTGTAATATTTTTGTAATTTTGCTTAAATACTTCATTCCGTCGAAGTATTCAGGGTTGAACCCTTGAACGAATTATAAAGCAGATTTGTACTAAGCTAGAGCATTTTTAAGATAATAAAAGATTCTGAATTTGCCTCATATGGTCTGTCTTTCAGTGAGTTGTTTTCATTTTAGTTTTTCATTATGTCTTCTTCATATAAAGTTATTCTTTTACAGGCATCTGATTTAAAATTTAATTGAATATCAGTTTTATTTTGAATCCTCTATGAAGTTGTAATTTAAATAAGAGATTAATTTGCAGAACTATCTGTTATTGTAAATTCCTCTTTGAATTTAAATTGCACTAGATTTTCGTAATAGTTTAATTATATTCTGTTGATCAAGGAAACATTGTTTGCTTGATTTCTGCTTATAAATGATTAAATACTTAGTTTGAATATTAAATCAATTATACCTCTACACATTCTTCTTATACATTATGCTAAAATCAAAATAACTATGTGCATGTAAAGAACAATTTTTTTTTATTAAGAACCTTTCTAAGTTTAAAGCACTATTTATAAACAGTTCTCTGGTCATCCAATCATTAAAATCAACAAATCATTATAGATGCTTTGGCATAACCAATTGACCTTCGGTTATCTCAAAGGACAACAATTTGTTTTCATGTTCAATGTTAGGAGCTTTTAAGGTTTGGCATGTCTACTATCTTTTTGAAATAAAAGTGTATGTCATAGCCAATTGCCTATGTTTTATGATTTCCCTGTTTATACTAGCAAAGGAACCTTGATGAACTCCGGTCTCTTTTGAATTTCTTACTCCCAAAATTTTTAGTTCTACCAAAACCTTTTATGAGTGATTTGAAATATTAGGTGAACATGACCAACAAAAAGTGGTTCATAAGGTAATACTTGTACTAATTTGTTCATGTTTTTGAGCTTTACATGGTATACTATTGACTGCAAATGCATATGAATTTGGTGATTTCTTCGACGAAGACTCAAGTCAGATATTGAAACAAGTTTGCCTCCTAAAAAGGAAATCATATTAGAAGTTGGAATGTCACAAATGGATTTTTGTATTTTTTCACTGACCATTGCTTCAAAAAGATTTAGATGTTGTTAATGTTAGAGGAAAGCGTAAGTGCCTTTTGAATAAATATTATAGCCATGCAATTATGGAAGTGTCACAAACATTCATATCTCTTTCAGGGTGCTGAGCCAGACCCACCATGCCCACCATGCACTAATGGAGATCATCTAATCATCAATGTCGGTAAGAATTAGCTCGTGATACATTATTTAGTTTTCATCCTGTACTTTTTTCCAAAGTGTAAGCAGGAAAGATTTTGCAGGCAAAATGGTTCTTTTGGACAAGTTGCTTTCAAAATTGAAGGGTTGTGATTCCAAAGATTTTACTTTTTACTTTTTATTATTTTTTATCCACATTCAAGGCATTGAATTCTCATATCATTCCATTCCCTTTTAAAAATAAAACCAAGAGCACCCATGAGATGTAGACTAGTTGGTTTGCATGGGGTTTGGTTCCTGCCAGGTCACATGTTCAAACTTCATGGGAAGGGGTTGAGGATGGAAGCCATTTTGGGAGAATTAAACTTCCTAAGAGGCATCCAAGCTCAATCAAGCCTCGTACAATCCTGATGATAAACATCTCTTTGTGGGTGGATCAGTCTTCTTCCATCCAATAAATGAGCTAGCCCTGTCCTAGGCTCAACCTAGTCACAAAAAGATAATAAAAAAATAAATCAATGAGCATGTCAGAAATATTCCTTGCTTGCAATTGATTATGATACTATGACATTCTGGAGGATTATTGTATGTTTCATGGATTTCACTATTGTGTAATTGAAGAAAATACTTCAGGAGAGGATCATGATGCTTTCATAGATTCTTGCAATCGAGGAGTGAGAAGTTTATTTTCTTGCTTTCAACCAAAGCTGTACATATTCGTTTTAACTTTGTGACGACAGATGTGGTCATTCTGTATGACATTTTCTAGTATGGATATGATTTAGGAAAGACTATTGTCAAAATATTGTTCGGATATTGCGAATCTAAATATTTGGGTTTGCAGGAATCCACAAGTTGATTCTTGATGAGTAGCACATATTCAACATTGTATTTGTCCTTTCAAAACCACCCACATAAAAATGGTACAACTTTGGGAACTTTGATGCACATGAGGCCTTTCACTCATGTTACATTCATAGGTATATACTGATGATAAGGACTTTGAGGAGATGTTTTAGTAAATATAGGGAAAGAGTAATTCCCTGTTGAGTAATGAAAATGATGATGACTTCACAATTGACTATCATCTCTAGAATGGGTTACCCTTTAGGCTTGATAAATTATGTTCCTAATGCTGAACAACTCCAACTTATCATAGAGACTCATATATCCATGGTTGCAAGGCATTTTGGTGTTTGGGAAGACAATTGCCAACTTACAAGGTATGTTTACTAACACAAAATGCAAGGAGATATAACAAGGTTCATTAGAGGATATATACTTTGTTGTATGAGTGTTAAATTGTGCAACTAGGGCCAAATTCCACTTTGGACAACTCATTTGATGGAGATAATTATTGCATTGAATTCCTCTTTTCGAGAGGACCAAAATTGACCTAAGGTTCACTGAAATTGGACAAGAAGAAATATGTTTTTGAAGTAAAGCCCACACATGTGCAATTTGTCAAGGCCGGCCGACCTCACCATCATGTAGGCTCATGAAGCCTAAGAGACATGTATTTTAACCCATACTGACTCAGATAAATAAGAGTGATCTCAAACCTCATTTGGCATCATCACAACTCATCATATCTTCTCTCTCCTCATTTGATTGGGTCATACAAATCGCAGACAACCTATTTCTCTCACACGTGCGGATTTCAGGAGGCAGTTTGACTGGGTGTTGACTTTTTATTTCAGCTAAGTTTGACCAATGTTGACTGAGGCTCCTTTGACTTGTGTTGACCACACACTTGTTTGATTGTAGGGTTGAATTCAGGTTGATCGAGTTTGATTGTTGATTTATTGAATGTTTTGGGTTGAATTTGACTAGCAAGAGAGGCTGAATTCCTCTCCTTTGAACGAACTTTTTTGGAACAGTTTGACCATACTTTGATTGCTATTGACTTTCTGGTTAGGGTAGGAGGTGACCACTATTGATTGAGGGCATAATTGCTTATTTAACTGGGCTGTTTTGGACAATGGTATTTGATCATCAAATTGGCAAGTCAATTTTCACTTTGACTTTGTATTATTGTACCCTCTCTCTTTGCTGAACATTTGATATTTATAATAAGAAGAATTGATCAAGGGTTTTCCCCATCTTGGGGTTTTTCCTTGGCTTGAGCGAAATTCTTATGTTCTCTTGTCTTGGCTTGTCTTCTGCATTTATTGTTTATGTTCTATCTATAGTTAATGTCAATGTGAATTAATGATTTATGTGATTGCTATAGGAAATTAAGTGGGAATTATCATTGGGGCTAATAAGAGGACATTGAAGTAATTGTTGTAAGTATAGAACATACCATTGTTAACTAGAATTAACATGGTATTAGAGCCTAGGTGAGGACAAGCCCAAGCAAGAGAGAGAAAAGCAATCACTAAGATATCTATTGGACAAAGAATAGTTGACAAGTTTCCATGGCCTCAACATCTTACTTCAAGACTAAGCACAAGCTGAATGACAAATCTAACTATCATGCATGGAACATGACTTTGGACCTGACTTTGGAGGAGCATGAAGTATTGGACTATGTGCAAGGAAAAGTGGTGGAGCCTCCTTCAAATGTACCTGCTGCTATGAGAATAAAGTATAGAAAAGGTGAGGTCAAAGCTAAGAAAATCATAATTGTCTCTATTCAAAAGCATTGGTTGCCTATATTTCTGATTTGGGAACTTCTAAGAAAATGTATGTTACGCTGGTTGGGATGTTCAAAATGAACAATGCAAGTCAAATTCTCTTTCTCAAGAACAAGTTGAAGGATATCAAGATGGATAAAGGGGATTCTATCCAATCCTACTTTATGAGAATAACTAAATCAAGAATGGCCTACTATCTATTGGAGAAGTTATTGTTGACAGGGAGCTCACTCTCATTGCTCTCGGTGGTCTTTCAAGACCATGGGATATATTTACTACCACCATTCTCAACAATGACAAGATACTTGGTTTTGATGAGTTATTGGCTAGATGTACTCAAGAGGAGACATGGATGATGGAGAGAGATAAATCCAAAAATGGAAATGGACCTATTGCTTTCTCTGCACATGCTAAGAAGAAGAATGATGCTGGTCCAAGGAGACATGGTTAAGGATCTAAGAAGGGATTCAAAGGAAGAGGCAAAGGAAGTTGCCACAATTGCAACATGTTCGATCACTATGCTAGAGAGTGCCCTCACAAGAAGAATCCTCCAAGAGATGACAATAAAAACAACAATAATTTCAAAAGCAATGACAATCAAAGGAACAACATGTATAACAACAAAGGAAAGAGGAATTCTCCCATTACTCGAGAAGGAAATAGTCGGCCTCCCAAGAGGACACGAAATGCCAGGTATGATGAAAGTAATATTGTAGAAAAACAAGATGAGTTTGATCTTATTTAGTCTTTATCTACTGCCTCTCCTCCAAATACTTTGGATCATTGGTTGATCGATAGTGGAGCCTCAAGGCACTTCAGGAGATACAAGGAGGCTCTCTCATATTTTGTTGAGAAGAAAATTGATCTAAAGATTATACTTGGAGATAATGCCACCTACCCTGTGAAAGGGATAGGAACTATCACTCTACATTTGAATCACGGTCAAACCATACATCTACAAGAAGTATTGTATGTGCCCGATTTGAAGAAGAACCTGTTGTCTATTTCTGCGATGGAAGACAAAGGATTCAAGGTAGAATTCAATGACGGAAATGTGCATATTTGGCATAGAAACCCTAAAGATGCATTTACTCTTGGATTTAGGGTTGATGGTCTTTATCAATTTGGGGGAAGCCCTTTGGGAGCTTTGACAAGTGATACTTCTCGTCAGTGTGAGCTATGGCACCAGATATTTTCCCACTTACATTACAAAGCCTTACCTGGGGTAAGGAACATGGTCACATGGATGCTTGACTTTCATATGAACCATGAAGGAGTCTGTCAGGGATGTGCAACTAAGAAACATACAAAGGGACCATTCCCTTCCAGTGAAAGTATGCCAACTGATATTTTTCAATTGGTCCATTCTGACCTATCTGGTGCCCTTCCTATAACCTCATTGGGAGGATACATATATTATGCAATCTTTGTGGATGAATTCTCATGTAAAACATGGATCTATTTCTTGAAGAGGAAGAACAAAGTGTTCAAATGGTTATGTTCTTTCAAAGCATTGGCGGAGAATCAAATAGGGATGAAGATCAAGACGTTGATGACCGACAATGGAACCGAATATGAATAAAATGAATTCAATGAATTTTGCAGAGACGCTGACATTAAGAGGGAGATAACTGTTCCATACACTCCTGAGAAGAATGATTATGCTAAAAGGAAGAATCAAACAATCATGGAAGCCACCCGTGCCTTGATCTATGATCAAGGTTTGTCGAAATTCTTGTTGGGAGAAGCTGACAATGCTGCCTTATATGTTCAAAATAGGAGCCCGCATCAAGCTTGGATTTCAAGACACCCAACGAAGTCTCCACTGGTAAAAAACCTGATGTTTCTCATTTTAGAATCTTTGGTTGTTCAATTTCATGTGCCTAAAGAGAAAAATAATAAGTTGGAAGCCTTTGGGAAGAAAGGTATATCCGTCGGCTACAATGAAAATTGATAGGCATATAGAATTTATGTACCTGTTCAAAGAGATGTGGAAGTAAGTTGAGATGTTAGCTTTGATGAATACATTGCCCTAGGGAAAGCCAAAGATTCCCCCATCTCAAGGAAGGACGATGATGATGTTGTCAAAAAACAAGAAGAACCTCCAATGGATGAGCCTATGGCTGTTGTTGATGGCTTGATGGACCACCTATTGATCCACCTCTTGGTGATCCCTCTACCTCAAGGAAAATACCACTATGGCTCAAAAATACTCTTGAAGATGCTAAAAGACATACTACTCTAAGAGGAACATTTCGTGAAAGTAAGAAGCAGAATATGTATCAAGGGTACTTGGTTGCCATGAGTACTATTGTTCAAGTTGAACCTTGCACGTTTGAAGAATCCACAAAGCACCAAGTATGGAAAGATGCGATGAGAGGAATATGAATCAATCATGAAGAATGATGTTTGGGACGTGGTGCCTAGACCTAAGGACAAGTCCGTGATCACCTCAAAATGGATTTACAAAATTAAACATGGAGCTGATGGAAGTTCTGAAAAATATAAGGCCAGGTTCGTAGCTTGTGCTTTATCTCAAAAGGAAGGAGTGGGCTATGAAGAAATATTTGCACCGGTTGCTTGATATACCACTATCCAATCTATTATTGCTCTCGCTGCCAATCAAGGATGGAGTCTACATCAAATGGACATTGAGACTACTTTCTTGCATGGCTCACTTAAGCAGGAAGTCTACTTGAAACAACCTTAGGGGTTTGAAGTACAAGATAAAAGGACACATGTCTACCGGTTGAAGAAATCCCTCTATGGATTGAAGCAAGCCCTAGGGCTTGGTATGAAATGATTGATAACTATCTTATGAAGCTGGGATTTACAAGGAGCTATGTTGATCCAAACCTATACTTCAAGGTTGAAAAGGACATGCCACTTATTTTGGTCCTTTATGTTGATAATATTTTTCTAACTGATGCAAACCCTCTCATTTATCAATGCAAAAGGGAGGTGACTTCTCAATTCGAGATGAAGGACCTAGCACTGGTGCATTACTTCCTAGCCCTGGAGGTATGGAAAAATCCAGGCGAGGCTTCCTTTTCACAAGGAAAATACATTGTGAAGCTGTTAGAAAGATGTGGGATGGTGGAACGCAAGTCTGTGTCTACTCCAATGGAACTCAACTTTAAGAAGTTATGTGGAAGTGTTACTAGTCTCGAATTTGCAAATCCTTTTGAATACAGGCAACTTGTGGGGGCCTTGATTTTCTTGGTAAACTCCCGACTAAGCATATGCTTCACTGTAAATACTTTGAGTCAATTTATGGTTGAGCCTCATCACATACAATGGGTTGTTGCAAAGAATCTCATAAGATATCTTCGTGGCATTATCAACTATGGACTGAGATGCACTGTTGGGAATTTGAGGCTACATGGATATTCTGATGTTGACTGGGCTAGCAGTGTGGTAGATAGAAAGAAAATGTTAGGATGTTGCTTCTCTTTGGGACCTGCGTCAATTTATTGGATGAGTAGCAAGCAGAAGTCGGTTGCTCTAAGCACCACCGAGGTTCAATATATGGTAGCTAGTATGGCCTGTTGTGAAGCTATATGGTTGAGGAAGCTATTTAATGAGCTATTTGAGAAAGTGATGGATACCACCATTATCTATTGCGACAATCAAAGTGGGATTCACGTTTCAAATAATCCCGTGACCGCTCTAAGCATATTGATATCAGGTACCACTTTATGCAGGATATGGTACAACAGGGAGAAATAAGCCTCCAACACATCAGGATGGATGAACATGTTGTAGGCATCCTCACAAAGCCCTTGGGGAAGGTCAATCTCTTAGCCTTCCGAGAGATACTTGGAGTCGTGGAAGGACCCTCCCATGATGGTCCCACTTGAGTTGGACATTGAGCTCTAGGAGCTCCTAGAGGTCTCGGGTTCTTCTTGGAGCTATGTGTGACCATAGGGTGAGTGGTTCACCTCCCCCTATAGCTATGTATAGGGTGAGTAGTTCACCTTCCCCTATAGCTGTGTATAGGGTGAGTAGTTCACCTTCCCCTCTGGTGGTTGACATGTGTGTAGGGTGAGTGGTTCACCTTCCCCTCTGGTGGTTGACATGTGTGTAGGGTAAGTGGTTCACCTTCCCCTATGATTGATGACATATGCATAGGATGAGTGGTTCACATTCTCCTATGGCATATGAGCATGATGAGTGTTTTACCTTCTCTTGCGGATGCCCCAACATACATCCTACCCATGTAGTCCAAAACTCTTAGAAAGTACCTCTCATTTGCCATTGAGTTTGGAAAAGAGGATACAAAACATAACACTACATATGGACGCATCATGTACCGTTGTACTCCCTATGACTAGGATGCATGATGTTCAACAACTTGATCACTCAGGATCAAGTCTGATTGGGGTTCTACCCCTAGTTATGTGGACTAACTTTTGTCAGTGGAGAGTGGCAAGGTCTTGTGACTCACTGTCAATCGATTCTTCTTATTATCTATATCAATCTTTAGTAGAGATGAGACGAGATGCAAAGATAGTACATTATGACAAGATGGCATAATGATCAATAGTAAGATATTGGCAAGTGGAATTCCCCCTAGCTGAGAGGGAGTGTTAAATTGTCAAACTAGGGCCAAATTCCACTTTGGACAACTAATTTGATGGAGATAATTATTGCATTGAATTCCTCTTTTTGAGAGGACCAAAATTGACCTAAGGTTCATTGAAATTAGACAAGGAGAAATATGTTTTTGAGGTAAAGCCCACGCATGTGCAATTTGTCAAGGTCGACCTCACCATCATGTAGGCTCATGAAGCCCAAGAGACATGTATTTTGACCCACCTTGACTCATATAAATAAAAGTGATCTCAAACCTCACTTGGCATCATCACAACTCATCACATCTTCTCTCTCCTCATCTGATTGGGTCATATAAATTGAAGGCACCCTATATCTCTTACACGTGCGGATTTCAGGAGGCAATTTGGTTGGGCTTTGACTTTCTATTTCAACCAAGTTTGACCAGTTGTTGACCGAGGATCCTTTGACCTATTTTGACTATAATTTTTGGAGGAATAATTCTGTTTGGGCAGGCCGAACCAAATATTTTTGGGCACTTTGACCTGTGTTGACCGTAGGGTTGACTTAGGTTGACCGAGTTTGAATGTTGATTTGTTGACTATTTTGGGTTGACTTTGATCTGCAAGAGAGGCCAAGTTCCTCTCTCCTTTGACCGAGTTGTTTTGGTAGAGCTTGAATAGACTTTGACTGTTGTTGACTTTTTGGTTAGGGTAGAATTTCACTGCTGTTGATTGAGGGCAGAATTGCATATTTGACTAGGCTGTTTTGGATAGTGGTATTGGATCATCAAATTGGCAAGTCAATTTTGACTTTGACTTTATATTATTGTACTCTCTCTCTGTGCTAAACATTTAATATTTATAATAAGAAGAATTGATCAATGGTTTTTCCTTGGCTTCAGCCAAATTCTTGTGTTCTCTTGTCTTGACTTGTATTTTGCATTTATTGTTTATGTTCTATCTATAGTTACTATCAATGTGAATTAATGGCTTATGTGATTGCTATTGGAAAATAAGTGGAAATTATCATTGGGCTAATAAACATACATTGTAGTAATTGTTGCAAGCCTAGAACATACCATTGTTATCTAAAATTAACATTGAGCAAGTCCATTAACAAGAAATAGGGTCTATAATATCCATTACTTGTACCTACTCATCCTTGGGAAAGCATTTTCATGGATTTTGTCAAAAATTTACTAACTACTAGGAAGGGACACAACTACTTGTTTGTGGTAGTTGACAAGTTCAACAAGATTTGTATACTTATGCTTTGTTCAAAAACCATTAGAGGGAAAGAAGTAGAAAATTTGTTCTTTGAATTGGTCTCGGTGCACTTTGCGATACTAAGGAGCATCATTTCAGACATAGATGCTAGGAATTTTAGTGCATTTTGGACCACGTTGTACGAGAAGATGAACAAGAAGCTAAAGAGGCATACAACATTCTATTTACAGATAGATGGGCAAAATGAAGTAGTCAATAAGACTTTGATGCAATTTTTGAGGGGTTACAACTAGAAGCATCCAAAGATATAGGATTAAAATATGGTCTATATACAATATTTTTATAACATAGTAGCTTACACTTCTAATAAATCTCCATTGGAAACTTGTTTTGGATATTTTCTACCTTTATCTTTAGATGTTGTATGTGGATAGCAAGGAGTGAGGCAGATATCATAAAGGATGCTTTAATAGCATAAAATTTTGTTGAGAAGATTAGGCAAGTCCATTTTCAAGTACAAGAGATGTTGAAAAAGTTATAGGAGAAGTACAAGGCCAAGCATGATCAACAGAAAACAAAGAAGACATTTAGAGTGGGAGACAAAGTATGGCTATAGTGGAACAAGGAAAAACTATAGGGTTTTGGGAATAAGTTTAAGGATTTGTAATATGGTCCCTTCGAGATACTGGAAGAGGTGGGAGATGCCTATAGACTTGATAATAGAACTAGTGGCCTAGTTTTTAACATAATTTGATAGCAAACTAGGGGTCATGTGTGACTCCTAGAAATCTTAATTAGAGTTGCAAATTTGACCCTTCTATATTTTTCTTCATAGTCCACATGTGGCTAGTCCCATTTCCATGTGTAATCGAGGCTGACACGACATCCTCTTGAATCATGGTGGTTTATCATAATAGGTCAAATTGTGACAGGAATACCTTTTACATGCAAACTCCAGTTGACACAATTCTTTCACCGTTGAGAAGATATCTTAATATCGCATTATATGCCAAGGTCCAAAATTTATGCAAGAGATTTTTGACCCCTGAAAATGCCATTTAATGCCTTAAAATGGCCCCCAAATTTTTTAGATCTTAATTCTCCAAACTGAGACATGCCGGTAAAAATGACCCTGCAAGCTGATTTCTCCCATTTTTCCACTCTAAAAGCATTAAGATGGATGAAAATTAATATAATTATCCAATTTAGATCATAAGAATAGTGCTATGGGTCTACACTTAAGTGAGAGACTTTTGATTCCAAAAAATGTCTTTCATTGCTTTAAAATGGCCCTAGAAATTTTCAAACCCCAATTCTACAAACTGGGATTTGTCTATAAAAATGACCGTACAAGTTGATTTCTCCAATTTTTCCACTCTGATAGCATTGAGATTGATGACAAATAATATGATGATCCAATCCAAATACAACAATTAGAAGTATATTTTAGGATTCACCACATTGATGAGGAGCAAAAAATGTCATTTACTAGATTGAAGTTAAAGGGATGTGCCTTAACTTGGTGAGAAAGCCATACAAGGACACTTGGGTTGGATGGTGATCTCAGAACAACTAAGTGGGAGGGCTTTATAACCATCATAAAATTTTGATTCTACCCTATTGGATATGTAGATAATTGATGGATTCAATGGCACTACTTTACGTAGAGGCAGGGACAAAGCATACATGATTACACCACCAAATTCAAGAAGATGGCGATCATGCTAGGTATCTCTCTCAAGAACCAAAATTTACTCTAGTGTCTTCGGGGTATACACAACCATTTACAAAAGAAGGTAATGATTTTCAAGCCATGATTGGTGGACAAGGCCTATGTCTAAGAATAATACCTAGATAGCATGAGCCAAAAGAAAGGGTAGTCAAATGGTTCAAAGTAGAAAGAGAATTGGGAAGATTTCAAGGAAGGAAAGAAGTGGAAAAGGGAAAATGAAAATAATAAAACAACCAGTTCACATGAGTATAAGTATCTTAGCAATCATAGCAATAACCACAACATTGATGGTCACACTAAGGATAAGTGCTAGAAATTGTATCCAATGATGAACTCGAAGAACCAAAAGAAGGATGGGAAGAAAGAAATCTTCTTGCCACATATTTAAGCAATTACGTAATAAACTGTGCATGAGAATATTGTGTACACATTAATGAAAAATGAGGTGAATCTGAGTAGCTTTCATCCCTAGAAAGAGAAGGAGATGACCAAATCCTTCCACTCTAATATCTAGGTCAAAAAGACAAATATTAATGCCTTGTCCAACTTAGGCTCAGACTAATCTTATAACAATGGATTGGGTCAACAAAATTGGATTGGAGGTTCAATATCATCCTATCTGATATCCACTGGGATGGGTAAATAAGGTTGCAAAAATTAAGCTAACAAAAAAATGTAGAATAATTTTTTCTATCAGTGTTATCTTAATTGATGAAATAGATTTGGATGCAGTTCCACTTGATGTATGTGGAGTTGTGTTTGGGAGTTCCTACATCCATATGTGAAATGAAATCTTCATACGGAGAACCAATTAATATTGGCTCATCAAGGATGGGAAATCATTGATCATCAATGCACACAATAATAAGTCCAAGATTTCATTGGTCAGTGCCAACCAAGCCATTCTAGCAAGAAATATGTTTTACTGTTTTTAAGAAAAAATAATGGTTATTGAGTCAATAAGGGAAAAAGCATCCATCGAGGGGTGTACTAAAGCACATAAATAGAAATTGGAAGGGTTGCTACAGGGATACAGGGGAGTGTTCTAGGAGCCTAAAGGAATACCACCTAAGAGTGATTAAGTGGAGCACATAATATGATCACTGCTGGACTCTCCATTACCAAATATTGGGCTACACAGATAGTTTGTGGTGAAATCAAGCAAAGTCAAGAAGAAGTTGCAGTAGATACTAGAGTAGGGTGTGATATGATGAAGTACATCACCTTTTGGGTCACCCATTGTAATTGTACTAAAGAACGATGGGACATGGTGAATGTGCCTTGATTATAGAACATTAAACAAGATTATGGTAAGGTACCCTCTACCCATGATTGATGCTTTATTATATCAATTGAAATACATAAAACATTTCACCAAGTTGGATTTAAAATATAGGTATCATCAGGTTTGAGTCAAAGAAGAAGACGCCTGGAACACCGCCTTCAAAATTAGATAAGGTTTGTGTAAGTTGTTAGTCATGCAATTTGGTCTATACAATGCACTAACTACATTCATGAGACTAAGGAATCATGTATTGCACCCTTATTTGGATTCATTTGTTACTGTTTATTTGGATGATATACGGGTTTACAGTGCTACATGGGAGGAGCACATTGCACACTTGATGCTGATGCTAGAGACTTTGAAGAAGCATTAGCTACTAACAAATCTCAATAAATGTGAGTTTGCACAACAACCATTGGTGTATTTAGGCTATGTAATTGGTGAAGTGGGGCTTAAGATAGATTCAGCAAGGATGGAGGCCATCACAAAGTGGTTGGTTCCTACAAATGTCCTTGAAGTTAGGAGTTTCATTGGAGCAACATAGTACATGATGAAATTCATGGATTCATTTTTAGCAATAGTTTCACCACCCCATGTTATAGCAGCAAGTAGTAAGAACTTTTAGTGAGGGAAGGGTTAGTAAAGGCCTTTGCAGAGTTGAAAAAAATGAGTCAAGTACTATTTGTCACATTACCAAATTTGCATTAGCCTTTCAAGGTGGAGACAAATGTGAGTGGGTATGCCATGGGAGTAGTCTTGATGTAGGGAGGAAGTCTTGTATGCTACGATTCTGAAATATTTCACGGGGTAGTTCTCAACTACCCTACCTATGACAAGGAGCTCTATGCCTTGATGGCACAAGTTGTAAAAAGGTGGAAACATTGTCTAATGGTAAAGAAGATGCGCTATCCAGTGGAATATCCATCATAGTTTATAGATCACTCAAATTCTTCTAGGTCAAGCTTTCCTATGCCTAGTTCATCCTCAACTAATTCAATTTCATCTAACCCATTCTTCATTCTATCATCCATTGTATTGTACCTACACTACCAACATCAAATATAAGGTGTGTTGGCCTAAATTTTCATTGCGAACATTAGGAATTATGTAATAAAAAAAAAAAAAAAAACTTAAGGCCATATATAAACAAAGCCTTTTCTCTTTAATTATTATAATAGAGTTTGACATTCCACTAGGAAATATAGCAAGCTTTCATTCTTTGTATGCAAAATCTAGATATGATTTCCTCTTTACAACACTATATATATTCACACACTTCAGTCGATTAGGATATAATGAATGACAATGTGCCCCATAGCACATACCCATGATTGTGTCCACTAAACATAAATAGAATAATTTATTCTATATATCATAATTTAGTTAACCCACAAGCTAATTTTTCCTTACTAGCATAATATTATATTTTCTATTTAATTAATTAACAACTCCCAATGTAGGTTTCATTTTTCCTTAAGGAGGACAATTTCATGGGTTGGGTTAATGTCCCTAAGCCCATGCATAAAACACATTATTCATTGCCTAGAAAAATGACTCTATGATCTTTAATGTTAACATATGCAAATGATTCTTTAGTGTATAGGCTTCTTGCTTTATTATCTACCTATGCATTGATACTTAAAGAGTTACAAAATCTTAAAAGATAAGCACCATTATTCTTGCAACTAAAACTTAATATGATCCATCATATATATGAGGTAAATATCTCATGAAAATCTTAAATCTATTAATGATAGTTACACAAAAATTTATATTTGTTAGTTTATGTAGCTTGAATAGGTGTTCTAGACTCAGGTGGTGTCTATGAGGCTAGAAACACATATGGATTAATTATTACCAATACTCAAAAAAACGTTTTTAAGAAAATTTGTCTTAGTTAGATTTAATTAGCCAATTTATTTATTTTCCTAAGTCTAACTTAGGGAAAGTGGTTAATTAATTAGGATTAATTGAGACAAATCGATTTTTCTCTAGTGATTTCTAGAAAAGTAATTTTTAGAAGTCAAGATGACCTTAGCCATCGATTATGATTAGATCGTGGTCATTGATTGCTCAACGAGAGATTATAAGAGGAGATCGATGAGGCTTTTAGAGACAATGAATTGTAGTGAGTGCAAGGGTGCAATGATAGTGTGGAGGACACCAACAATTGAATGTGACAGTGATTGAAGATCAAGTTTCCAAAGATATATTTCTTCAGAATAATTTATAGCTTCACAGTGATAGAGGGCGATCAAATTTTTCTACAAAGGCCAGGTTTCCCATCAATGGTGTGAATTGACTAAAGAGGCTGAGTTTCCGGAGGAAGAACGAAATTCCCAAAGAAAGTTGATTTGCAAGAGAGAATTTGATTTTCTGAGTAGGGTTTAATTTTCTAGTGGAGGCCATGATATTCTGCTAGGAAGCGCGAGTTGCCAGAAGAGGTCGAGTTATCTACCTAGGCTACATGTGTGGATTGATTTAGGGTTCCAGGGGAGGGACAAATTGATCTTGAGAGGCTGAATTGATTATAGGAGGCCAAATCATTTAGCAGAAATGAACAAACTAATTTGTTAGAGATTTTCTAATTTTACCACAAACAATGTATGTAATTTCCATTACATAATTGTTGAAGCATAATAAAATACTCATCTGCATAACTGGTTTTCGCCACATTCAGGTTTTTCTAGGGACTTGTCCAAAATATTGATGTCTATTTTTTGGCGTATGTGATATTTTCTTAGTTCCTGTGATTTAATTTTGGTGAAGTTACAATAGTGTTTTATTTAGTTTTTTCCATATATAATTTATAGAAGACAAATAATCTTTTGAAGATAGGCTGATAAAAACCAGATTAGATGCAACAATTTTAAAAATTTCACTTGGTATTGGAGCAGATCTAACAATAGAAGAGGCTTAGTGTAAGCACAAGAAGAGAAAACCGAGGGTCTATAAAACCTAGTTTGACTTCTTCAGAATTATTTTGGTTTGTTACATTTTCCAAGGTTTTTTTTTTTTTTTTTTTTTTTTAAATTCAGAGATGGATTCAACAGGATTGAAAGATTAGGACAAATTGGATGGTGTCTCTAATTTTGGTGTTTGGAAATCCAACATTTCTTTGTTTTTGGAATAAAATGGTCTCAAGGAGTATGCAACCAGTGTTGTAACAGTAGCTACAAATCCAACGCAACTACTTTGATACAAGGAGGATGCCAAAGCGAGGAGGATAATATTTGACGATGTTAAGGATCATATAGTTCCACATATCACAGAGCTAGATACAACGAAGAAGATGTGGGATGTCATCATAAATTTGTACCAGAATGATACCACTAACAGGAAGTCGATTCTCAGGGAGAAGCTGAGAAACAACTGGATAAATAAGGGTGAAGACATTGTTAGCTACCTCACTAGGCTCAAACTTGTCAAGGATGAGTTAGCAGCTGTTGGAGATAAACCAGATTATGAGGAGCTAGTGCAAATAACCTTGAATGGGTTTACTAAGCAGTGGGATGCCTTTGTTCAAGTCATCAATGGATGAGACAACTTACTGAGTTGGGATATACTATGAATAAATTTCACTCAAGAGGATCTTAGGCTAAGTCTTATTAGTGGGAACAACAGTAAGGTGCAAAAAAGTGACAAGCAACAAGTAAATGTGGCCCTAGCAGGAAAAAGGAAAGTGAAGAAGGGTTCTAACAAAGGACCTAACCCAAAAGGTGAGAAGAAGAAGGACCTTTCTAAGGTCAAATTCTATGACTATCACGAGTTTGTCCACTATGTCAAAAATTGCCTGCAAAGGAAGAAGAAATTTGTGGCACTGAGTTTTGTAGAGGAAAAAAACATAGTAGCTAGCATGGCGACATGTAAGGCCATATGGCTTCGAAAGCTGCTAGTAGCCTTGTTTGGTTAGAGGGTTGAAACAACAATGATACACTGTGAGTTAGAGTTGCACTATATTATCTAAGAATCTAGTGTTTCATGATAGGTCCAAGCATATAGATATCAGGTATCACTTCATCAGGGATTGTGTACAACGCAAGATAGTTCAACTATAATATATACCTACTGATTGTTAGAATATAAAAAAGGCAGAAATATTTTCTTATACTTGATAATTACTTGTGATATTCTTGATTTCATTATTAGGTTCCTTTATATCTTCTTTCTTTTATTTCATCAAGCAATTACCAAAGAAATAACATAGAAATCAATGGACAATAGATATAGGCTCACAGCAAGGGATAAACCCCTCTCTAGGGGAAAACCCAGTCAGTAATTATTCCTTCAATAGTTTTCCTGAGATATTCCAAGACTCTAGACCTTGACACAAACTTTCCTCCACACCAATTCAACCTTCCTCTTCCTTTGCAGATGATCATTCTAGGTCTGATGACAACAACAACAATAGCAACAATTTTTTCGATCCAACAATTTCGACCTTGCCTTAGACTTCGATTTTAACTGAAAGACTTTGATCCTCTCCTAGAAACTTCTATCTTGTCCCAATACAACTTCTTAAGGTAGTAACACCCAAAAATAGCAAATTTGACCTATGGCAACAACACCATGCACAACTAGCTACGACATCAACTAGAGAACTTTGATCTTCCAAACCAGGGCACAAAAGAGAGAGATAGATGGACCAAAACTTTGATTTCCCTTCTTTCCTTCGCCTAGACCAAACTCGCATCACTTTTTCCTTCCTTCCTCTATTTCACACTTTTTCCTAGCTTCAAGAGATATCAAACTTGCTTGTTGTGAGTGTGCTTCAAATGGAATTCGAGCTGCTTGATTTATAGTTATTTGGTGAGGTCAAATAACCCTCTTTGAGGTCAAATTGATCATCTTAAGGCTGACTTGGTGTGGAGGCAACATAATTCATATTTGACTCAATAATTAACCTTTTTACATGATTCAAAAGCCCAAGAAGGGTCTCGTTAAAAGTACAATGACTCTATTAACTCAAAATAAATTCTAGAAGTCCTCAATGGGGTCTTTGACCTAAAACATGATGACTTAAGCATGAAACCCATGCTTTAATAAGTCATAATAATAATAATTATTCTTTTCTTTATTCTTTTGATAAGTACATTACATGATGACTCAAATACATTTAATGAAGACTGAACCTAGTTACATTTTCCAACACTCCCTCTTAACTAGGAAAGTATTCATTATATACAAGTACAAGGAAAATCTCAACTATATGAACCATGAAGAAATTTAGGCACCACAATGCCATGTACTAGATTCCTGACCAAGGCAATCTATCCATTGGTCTCTCAAAAATTTATGCACCATAATGCCATGGACTAGATTCTTGACCAAGGAAATCTATCCAGGTGGGACTAAGATGGACTCAAGATTTCAACCTCTATAGGTACCATTAGGCTTATTTGCTAACCTTCAACCCAGGGATACAAGTGTGTATCCAAAATCAGAGCTCTATAACCAACACCACCTTTCCAACTTCAGGACCTAGACATCAACACAAAGTGACAACCATATGCCCTCCTAGGCAATGCTTTGCTCACAAAGCCTCAACACTCATTGATCCAAAAGATCAAGGACAACGAATCTCTCCCAATCAAACTAATTGGTAACCAAAATGCTATCAAAACCTTCCAGAGATTTCCATTTACCTGTACAAACATGACCGTAATCAATAATATAATTTCACATATTCATAAATAAACGCAAATATCTAGGGTTTTTCCTAATGTTGCTTTTCAAACATGATAGGCCCATCAACCAACTCTTTGATACTTTTCTTTTCATACAACAAAATATCCTTCAAACTTCATTCTCCAATAAAAAATATTCTCTTCCTCTCAACTAGGGAGATTTTCTCTATCTAGGCTACCTCTTAATTTGAGGGAGATCTCTTCTTCTTTTCGACATCAGAGAATATTTCATGGCTTCCATTCATCTCATCGGAGTTATTATTACCATCATTCATATCATGCTTATCACATCAACTTTTATTTCAATCATCCTCACCACCTTGAAGATTGTGTACCCTCACAACTTAGATAGCAAGCACAACAAAAAATATAGAAGCATGAAGTTAGCCATATCGAAATCTTATAATGACGGAAGCATTTTACAAACATAATCAACAAGAGACTATACTTCAATACTTCAACTTCTTGCCCAGGTCTTGTTACAAACCTTAAATCACATTCATAGCGCATTAAGATATCAAACTTATTATATCTATGGTTTCAATATTATTGAATGACATGACACAATCTTTCATATAGCAAACCCTAGAATGAAATCAGATTAATGCATCTAACAATTTTAAACTTCACACTAGGATTTCATGTAAACCCTAGGTTTTTACATGAGCTCCAACAATAAAAAAAATCACAACTTAATCAACATCATGACTAGCATCTACTAGAGTTTGATGTAAACCCTAGATTTACAAAATAACATCATCCTAGAACACCAAACTTTGACTAGGTCTTGTCTCAAAACCCTAGGAGTCATGACCATTAATACTTAGGTTAACAAATATATCTAGGAATTTATAAGCACATCATATGTCAGGTAATATGAGTATGTTAGACATATAACGACCTAGAACAAGCCAGGGTTTTAACCAAATGAACACATACCTAGGGTTCATTCCTAAGTATCTAAATACATAACAAGGGTTTTTCTTATAGACCCAACCAAACCCTAAAGATCTAGGGTTTCATAATATAGCAAAGCAAATCCTACTATACCAAAATTTCAAAGGTTTAAGATTTTATACAACATCATTCAACCCTAACAAGTTAGGGTTTTCATGATCATACCAAAACCAAAACATGTCATCATCAACGATAGAAATTTCCTAATAACCCTAAGTAGGATAGGGTTTCATATATTAACATTAACATTAGAATACCCTTAGGTTAGGGTTTTCCAGAGAACCTGTCTAGGGTTCTATAAGATCAATTAAGAATATGAGGAGGGGGGTAGATTTATCAAGTGATGAATTACCCACAACAAGAATAATCAAGGTTCAATATAGTTAGACATAATGATATTAGTAATAGATTCTCAAATTAATGAAAATTTATTATAAAGAAATCAATGTTTTTATAGTTTTGATCGATACCTTTTTTTCTTAACAAACCTTGTCTTGGGAGACCTTCTTCCATGCTCCTTTTGGGTATAGTAGATGTTTTCCTAATCAAGACAATAGAGGGAGAATAATGATTAGTATTTAATATAATAAAAACTTAAACAAGTACATGAAAATATAAATTGAAAGGAAATGAGATACTTATCTTAGGGAGCTGTTGGGGGCTCCCTCCAAAGCTTGAGGGATACCTATAAATTTATAAAAACAAAAGAAAATGTCTTTTCGAAAAATATTTTAAAACCTATCAATTCTAAACATAAAAGATACAAAATAGAATATCTAAGACTTAGAAGCAAAGGACTTAGTAGTGTAAGTCCCTTATATTAGATTCTTCAGGTTTGGATTTCTTTAGGTATTCTTCTTCAACAACATTGGCTTGATCTCTTTCTCTCTTCTTGTTTCGTAGATTGTTGGGACAATCACTATTGTTGTGACCCTTCTTATAACATTGATAACATTCTGCTTTGGACATGCCAACCTTCCTCTTTGGTCCTTTCTTAAAGTTTCCTCTGTGTTGAGAAATATAGGAATTTGACACTCCTTCAGGGTTGGAAACTAATGCAATTCTTAATTCTTCTTGACTGCAAGTAGTCCATAGTTCTTCAAAAGTGGTAGCTTCCTTCCAACTGTTGTGTCCTGCTGCAAATGCACCCCAAGTAGGTGGTAATCCTAGTATAATAGTGATCACAATTTCTTTGTCTGGAACAATTTCATTTATGGCCAAAATATCATCTCTGATTCTTTCTATGTTCACAAATAAGGAGGCCACTGCATCTTATTTAGTCATCTTTGTGGTCCTTAGTTCATTCTTTAGGCTTGCTACTTGACCAATGTTCTTAATAGTGAATAACTTTGACAAGGCCTCATACATTTATTGAGCATGGTAAATGTTGGCTATGAATGAGACAAGATTGTAATTTAATTCCTTCTACTATTAGATTCATGGCCACTAATTCCAAATCTATAAAATTTTCTATCAACATCACTGGCTTCTTCTATAGGCTTCTTTACTTTTCCTTTTACCAAGTATAATACCTTGTTTTTTTCAAGGATGAGGTCATTCCTCTTCTTCCAAGATTTGTAGTTTGAGGCTCCTTCAAGTTTATTCTCTCCCTTGATTGTGTTAGACATCTTCCTTGAATATAGTAGTCTTCTTCCTTGAAATAATCCTTTTGAATGATTCCTTGATTAAGTGCTCAAGTCTGCCTTTAGCTTATTTCTTCATCAAAGCTCTGATACCATGCTATAAAATCAAAAAGACATAAATATTTTATTATACTTGATAATTACTTGTGATAGTCTTGATTTCTTATTAGGTTCCTTTATATCTTCTTTCTTTTAGTTCATTAAGCAATTACCAAAGAAATAACAAAAAAATCCATGGACACCAGATATAGGTTCACAGCTAGGGAAAAACCCGTCTCTAGGGGAAAACCTAGTCGATAATTCTTCCTTCAATAGTTTCCATATATATATATATATATATATATATATATATATATATTTCATTTATATTGAAAACAAAAAATCCCAAATACCAAATTAGTTGTAGAGGACATGAAAACATGCATATTTTTACATAAATCAAGATAGATATGGCATCCATGATTCCACTGTACATCAATGATTAATTATTTGAGCATCAACCATCTATATTATAATAGTTACAAACATACATCAAATTTTTAAGCATATTATAAAACATAAAACATTTAAGCATATTATAAAACATAAAGCATAACATTTAAGCATATTACAAAAAATAAAACATAAAACATAAGTGAGCAACTGTCAACATTAGTCATGTCCAAAATTCAAATAATAATATTTATAAAATAGGTCACTTGGTTGCCGCCAAGACAAAAAGGTTCAAATTCACAACAAGCATACAAGTCTAATGATTAATCTATGACAAAATTAGTAAATTGTGAATATATCTACTAATTTTTCCTCCTTCCACCACGAAGAGAACATGGTGGTGGGCCTCCACGTGGTGGCAATGAAGAAGATGGTGCATGTGGAAGTTGTGGTAGTGGGAATGAAACTGATGAATATGAAGCCCTTATGTTGGTGTTAAACCATGGAACCTAGGAACCAAGGTACTAGATGGGGGTTGCATCTCATCTCGATTATCATCATCCTAGAATCGATAAAAAAATTCATACAAAAAAAACAACTAGTTAACAAAAAAAATAAAAACAAGAATTAGATAAATGCTTTATAAGCAAAATTCATACCATAATGGACATACCTGGAGAAGGGAATCCTCTAATTTCTCTAATCGCAACACTCCATCCTCCAAATTGGGCTCCTCTGGATTCTTGTCCCAAACCTTAAGGTCTTTATTATTCTTTGCATCATCACAGTAGTAATGGGAAAACAATCGCAAGTTGTAATGAACATAAACCAAGCTCTCTGCTCGGTCTAAACTCAACCTGTTCCTTTTAACAATGTGGATGAAAGAATAAGAGCTCCAACATCTCTCTGCAGAAGAAGTGTTTACCACCTGTGATAACCCCCACAATGCCAATGTTTGTAGAAGTGGAGTAGCACCTCCATGCATGTTCCACCACTCAAGAGAAGAAAAACTCTCTCGATCTCTAATTGCATGCATGCTCCCAAATGGACCAGTTCTAAGCGTATAGTTGCCCAACTATTTCCATACCATGGAAACCTCCTCATTAGGGACTAATTTACCCAATGCAATCATATATTTTTCTAGAACCTCTAGATCTAGGTGTGGTTTTCTCCTGCCCCCCCCAGGTGCTAGTGCTGAAAACCATGATGGATGATAATATTTAGGTGTAAACACATATGCTAATGCATGCAATGGAACATTTAGTATTTCCCATCGATTTTCCACCTCTGCACGAATATAATGTTACAAGGTGATATCTCTAGGCTCAACAATGTCTTTAATCTACCCCAACATGCTATCCATTTTCTCATACACCTCCCCAATTCGCTGATCTGAATCTGCAAACTTGATCACGTAATAAATTGGTTTGGTGATTGCAAAACATATTTAACCTGTGACCAAAAGGACATGTCAAGAATAGTTTCCTTGGCTACATTAGCACCATCTTTATTAGTGTTAATTTCCTCCCATGATTCAGAGGTCACCACATTAGTTAAAGCTTGTCTCACCTTCACTAGCCACCTAAAGGTCAGGTAATAACTTGCAAATCTTGTTTTTGCAATTTTAAGCAACTGCAACTTGGAGTAAGCGCCATAGAAGTAGTTTACCCTTGTATTCAATGTGATAAATTTAATGAGTTTCTTCTCTTTCCTGTAAAGCTTATTAATCCATCAACATATTTATGCTTCACAATATCATGCATCAAAAGGTTCAATGTGTGCACCAAGCACCCAAACCAAAATATGTGTGGATGAGTATGCTCAATAACTTTTCTTGCTGCGTTACAATTTACTGCATTATTTGTGATCACTTGAACCACATTATTCAGACCAACATCTTTGATTGATTGCAATAGGAGATTTGCAATGTTTTGGGAACTTGCACTGATGGAGGAGTCATGACATGCAATAAACACTACACCACTAGTAGAAACACCAAGAACATTGAGCGAATGTTGGTTTCTAATATTTGTCCACCCATATGATACAATGGATACCCCACAATCCACCCACTCATTTGTAAAATGTGTCAAATCTCTTTGAACCTTTTCTTTTTCTCTTTCTAATAACACTGTTCTAGCTTTCTCATACTTGGGGGCACATATCCTTTTGGGGCTTCATTGATGGCCTTTACCATTTCATGCCAATAGGGAGAGTGAAGCACATTTAATGGTACACCGCAAGCACAAATAAATTGGACGATCTTTCCATCTACATCATCCTTGCCATCAACATTCAAGAAATCCCCTCTTGTTCTTTTACGTCCAGAGATTGCAGAAGTACCATGAGGAGATAAGCTACCAAATCTAGAGGTTGCACTTGATTCAAACTGATTTTTTTGTTTCTTTCTTTTTTGTTGTGCAACCTCCTCTATTTGGATGTATTTTCTTCTTTGTTCAGTTGAAATGTTTGGGCAAATTTGTGTCCCCACAACACCCATTTTATCATCGTCGTCCATCACCCCACAAAGATGCGTCCTCACACGGGTATATGAACCACTAAATGGTTTTCCTCCATCACAACCATGAGGGAACAAAAATTTGTAGCTTCCACCACCTTTTCCCCCTTCAATTTTGGTCACATAATTCCATAAGGGTTTCAATGCAACTTTCCCCTCTAGTGTTTCAATGTTCCCTTCAAGTTCATCCCCTTCCTCTTCAAACCCTTCCTCCTCATCATACATTGGGTCACTCATATGGGGACCACTATCCTCTTTTTCTTCTTCCCTTCTATTCCCACTCCCTCTTGACATCATTAAAACCAAAAGTGGAATGGTACATAGAAGCCAAAAGAACACCATCTTGGAATATGAATATAGGTGGTGGAAAGCCTGCAATTAAATGAGCAAGAAGAAAGAATAGGAAAGAGTAGGACAGGGAGGAGAAAAATACAAAAAACAATGACAAAAAAATGAGGGAGTTTGGGGTTTGCACTTACACCTTTAGCTCCTATATATGGAAGCCCTTATTTACTCCTCCAAGCTCGTGCTCCTTCTCCTAGCTTCTCCTTTTTCACTCCTCCAATCTCTCCTCAAGTCTCTCCTCTCTTCTCCAAGCTCCCAAAAAATACAAGTGAGAAAATGAGAGGTGAAAGGGAATTTTAATCCCTTAATTCCTTACCCTAGCCCATCTTGGACCCACTCCTAAGAAACATTTTTTTTTTAAAGTCACAGTTGTGGGGCCGCACGGTGGATCCAGCCAGATGCCCATAGAAATTATTGCAATCCATATGGATCTAGCCTTGAAACGCCACGTTTCGGCTGGGCGATCTGCCGACCAAAACACGGATTGGGCTAGACGGTTCTGATAAGGCAAGAACCATCTTTTCTAGCCCGATTCGTGTTTCATAATTTCTGAAATGCATTCAGCTGGTGGATCACCCATGGATCCATACAGATCACATTTCAGGTTTTTGATCTAGGGGGGTGGGGGGGGAATTTCGTGCAACACTTCTCTAGACGTTGACACAAAATTTCCTCCATACCAAGTTAGGCTTCTTCTTCCTTTGCAGACGATACTTCTAGGGCTGAGAACAACAACAATAGTAGCAACACTTCCCTCGACCCAACAACTTTGACCTTGCCTTAGAGACTTCTATATTCACTAAAAGACTTCAATCCTCTCTTAGAAACTTCGATCTTGGCCCAATACAACTTCTTGAGGTAGTAGCACCCAACACCAACAACTTCGACCTATGGAAATACCAACATGCAACAACTAGCTACGACATCAACTAGAGAACTTTGATCTTCCAAACTAGGGCACAAAAGAGAGAGATAGATGGGACAAAACTTTGATTTTCCTTCTTTCCTTCACCTAGCCCAAACTTGAATCACTTTTTCCTCCCTCTATTTCACACTTTTTCCCAACTTCAAGAGATATCAAACTTGCTTGTTGTGAGTGTGCTTCAAATGGAATTCAAACTGCTTCATTTATAGTCCTTTAATGAGGTCAAATAACCCTCTTTGAGGCTAGATTAATCATCTTAAGGCCGACTTGGTGTGTAGGCAACATAATCCATATTTGACTCAATACTTAACCTTTTTACATGATTCAAAAGCCCAAGAAGGGTCTCTTTAAAAGCACAGTGACTCTATTAACTCAGAATAAATCCTGGAAGTCCTCAATGGGGACTTTGACCTAAAACATTATGACCTAAGCATGAAACCCATGATTTAATAAGTCATAATAATAATAATTTTCTTTATTCTTTTGACAAGTACATTACATGATGACTTAAATACATTTAATGAAGATTGAACCTAGTTACATTTTCCAACACATATCAATAGGTAGTAGACATTTTGACAAAGGCTTTGGGGAAGACGAGATTCATCTTCTTTAGAGATAAGTTGTTTTTTAATATAGAACATCTTCCTCTCTAAGAGGGAGTGTTAGTTCATGCAACTGAGATAGGTGTTCTAGACTCAAGTGGGTATTTATGATGCTAGAAACAAAGATGGATTAATTATCTCCAATACCCATAAAAAGTTCTACAGAAAACTTTCTTAGTTAGATTTAATTAGCCAGTTTAATGATTTTCTTAAGTCTAACACAAGAAAAGTGGTTAATTAATTAGGATTAATTGAGACAAATTGATTTCTCAATGCCTTCTAGAAAAGTAATTTTTAGAAGTAAAGATGATCTTAGCCATCGATTATGATTAGATCGTGGCTATTGATTTCTTAATGAGATATTATAAGATGAGATCGATGAGACTTTTGGAGACATAATGAATTGCAGTAAGAGAAAGGGAACATTGATAGTGTGGATGACATTAACAGTTGAGTTCAACAATGATTTAAGATTGAGTTTCCAGAGATATATTTCATCACAAAAATTTCCATATTCTCAGTGATAGAGGGAGATCGATTTTATCTATAGAGGTTGAGTTTCCTAGTAGTGGTGTGAATTCACTGAAGAGGTCGAGTTGTTTGAGGAAGAACGAAATTCCTAGAGAAAGTCAATTTGCAGGAGAAAATATGATTTTGCAAGTAGAGTTTGATTTTATAGTGGAGGGCATGATATTCTGCCAAGAAGTGTGAGTTTCCACAAGAGGCCAATTTATCTACCAATTCCACACGTGTCAATCTATTCAGGGTTCCTAAGGAGGGCCAAATTGATTTTGAGAGGCCGAATTGATTCAAGGAGGTTAGATCATCTAGCAAGAGTGAATAAAATAATTTTCCAGAGGTGCTAATTTTAGAAGCATAATAAAATACTCATCTGCAGAGTTAGTTTTCCCAACATTGGGGATTTTCTAGGGGCAATTCCTCCAAAATATTAGTGTCTATTATTTTGTGTGTCTGATATTTTCTCAGTTCATGTGATTTAATTTTGGCGAAGTTGCAATAGTGTTTTATTAAATAATTTTCATATATAATTTACAAAAGACAAATAATATTTTGAATATAGGTGAATAAAAACTAGATTAATTGCAACAATTTTAAAAATTTCACAATATATAACATTCACATATGTTTACGGTGTTGGGGGGATGACAAATTATGTGATAGATCATTGAATAATTTTCCACTAGATCTAAATATTTAACAAATGAAGCTTTGCAAACCCTGCTTTGCAATAACTCGAGTTTCCCTAGACGCCTGAACTGCCAATGCTATGATACACTTAGATAAATCCTGTTGTAGTCGAGATTTGGGTTCGTTCGCATTTTGTCATTGGATGTGTAGTTGTGCATTGGTTTGCAGGGGAAAATGAGTGGGAGTTCTGCGCAATGGAAGCCATCGCAAGATGGTCTGTCCCCCTGCGCTCCTCTTCAACATCTCCTCAACCGCTCACCAAGTCCTTTTTCGTAGTATATTCTTCAATGAACTAGGTTAGAATGTATTTAAAGGGGTTAAATCTGGGAATGGGAAATTTTTGAAGAATGGAAAGTATTCCGAAGGTTGAGGTAAATCATAGTAGATCTAGAGCTATAGTTTTCAATCTTGCTAAAAGGGGTTTGGTAGGAAAATTTATGGGAATTTTCCCATCCCCTAATTCCCTCATACAAAATGTGGAGAAGAATTAGAAGCCCTTGGTTAAGAGACAAATTGAATGTGCTTTTTGTGGGAAAGGATTCTTCACTTTCCTTTTTGAGCACAAAGAAGATAGGGATTTGATCTTTTGAAATGGATCATATTTTATGGGAACTCAAGGGATGTATTTGGACAGATGGACATTATATTTTGGCATGGAGAATGATGTACCATGTAGTATTCTAGTTTGGGTAAAATTACCCCATCTCCCTCTTCATTGCTGGGATGAAGATACCTTGAGAAATTTTGGAAATGCATTGGGAAAATATATCGATAGGGAAACGGTTAAAGATTCAATGTATGCCCGTGCTATATTTGTGTTGAACTTAATTTAGATAAAGGTCTTCCAAAAGCAATCCAACTCTCTCTAGATTACTAATCATCTATCCAACCCGTAGATTATGATAATATCCCATTCAAGTGTAGGATTTGTCCTGATTATGGTGTTGAGAAATCGAGGGAAATATTGTTTAGTTTGATTTCTCCATTAGTTGACAATTTCTTTTGATTAATTATTTTTAATCATCTTTGTTGTTACATTAGTATCATCGAGATAATTTCCAAAAACACAAAAACACAAGAGAACACAAGATATATGCGCACAAATAGGGAAAAACCCCTAGGTAGGGGAAACTCTATTCAAGAACTCTTCCTTCAGTAGATTCAAATCAAGTGAGACAAACAAGACCATTTTCCCAAGACCAATAATTTCCTCCAGCCATCAAGTTAGCTTCCCGTATTGATCAGTTGAATACTAGTCCATTCCTTCATACTCCTAATTCTCAAAAATCAAGTCAAAAAGGTCTCTATTCTGTCATTTTGTACTTTTTGTCCTGCAATATTAAGCCTACAATTTATTCATACTATTCGTTTGATCTTGCGAAAGTAAGTCAACAATCATTTTGTCCCTGTAATTGTAGAGAACTTTGTCCCTGAACTACATTGAATTTCAGCCCCGATCTTCGTTGTCTGTAGTCATATAAACTTGTTGATTTTTACACCATTAGGTCGACTTAATTGGGGCATATATAGTTTTTTACACTTGTATATTGAGTCGACATGACTAGTAGGATAATCTAACTTGTAGAATATGAAATTGGAGCCAAATTTTAAGAGCTCGAGGCCGACTTGATGGTGGAGGAGTTAACATGACTCAAATAATTTTCTTTCTTTAATATAATGATCTCAAGAAGGGTTTGAATTTGACTCAAAAAAATCCTAGAGCACTCAAGGGGTGCTTTCACTTATTGACTATTGACTCAGGCATGAAACCCATGCTTTAATAAGTCAAGTTAAATAATAATAAAAATATTTTTGACAAATATATTACATCATGACTCAAGTACAATCATGAAGACTGACACTAATTACATTCTTCAACACTCCCTCTTAACTAGGGAGGTATTCATAATTACATCCATAGGAAGGTACATGGAAAATATCAAAATGAAATGAACTACAAAGAGTTCTAGCACACCCAGTGTTGTGGACTAGATACCTAATGAGGGTGATCTATCCGGGTGGGACTAAGATGGAATCAAGCTTTCATCCACTCTAGGTACCATCATGCTTACTTTCTAACTATAAACCCAAATATCTAGGTGCGTATCCAAGGTAGGATCTCCATGGCCTACGCCGCCCTCCCTCTTCGGGATCTAGACATCAACGCATAGGCCGACCAAATGTCCTCCCAGGCATCCACCATTAGATGCTTCAACTCTCCCTATCAAACTAGATATATCCATTTGTCCAAGCATACTTCCAAAGTGTTCAACCTTTTTATGGAGATATTTACCTGTAAAAACAAAACCCCAATCAATAATAAACTTTCAAATATAAGTAAACACAAAAATTCAGGGTCCTATGATGCTACTATCATCAAGTTATCCATATGCAATTTGTTGGAGGCTTTCTTCTTATTTCATTTCTTTAGCAGCACCAACTACATATTCATATTTCCTCAAATCTTTTGTTTGCAAATTCATGAGCGTTTATCGATGGGATTCATTCTTACTTCAGGGAATTCACTGATATAATATGCCCTCCCTCTTAACTGGGGAGATATACTCTTTCTTCTATTCAAGCTCCCTCTCAACTTAGGGAGATCAACAAATTCATAACATCAAAGAAACTTAATCCTTTCAAGGATTCATTCATTCTTATGGCATCAAGGTCATCTTGATCATCATCATTTATATAACTTTCTTCATCACCCTTACCAATACTATCATATTTAATTACATACATCTTCAACATATTGAGTATTATGTACCTACAAAAATTTAATAGCATGTACAAATGAGTAAAAGTATATAGAAGCATAACTATATCATTATAAAGAAAACATCAATTCATTCAAAATTAGACATTATATACCTAAACATAGTTAGATTCATAATCAACAAAAGTTACATCCCTTAGACTTTAATTACTTGCTAGGGTTTTTGTCATAAACCCTAGACTTTATTTCTGAAACACAAAGCCTTAGATAAGTAAATCAAATAATAATTTAACCATAGTCTTACACATCTGTGGAGCACTTGGAAGATATGCTTTTGACAAGCAATTTAGTGGTTTTTCAATGATATTTGTAACCTTTTCTGCCTTGTAAATTCAAAAGAGATAAAGGATTTTAATAAAATGTGCAAGAATTGACAAAGGAAGCTCAATTACTAATAATTGTCGTTTTTCTATGTAGGAAGACGTGGAAGCAAGGAGTTGCCGTCTAAAAGCGAGAAGCAGAGGAAGAATAACTGCTGTCCCTCCAGAGGGGAACCGGATGCGAACAAGATCGAGCAAATCAGAGCTGAATAGCCCAGGAAAGGAAGGAGGGATACCGGGTCGGCGAACACGAGAAAGAAAAGTGAAGGATTAACCGATTGGCGAATCCCTCAGGATCTTCGATCCTGAGGGATCGCTGTTTTACTTATCTTTGTTATCTAGATACCTCCGTCATTACTTTTATATAAAGGAACAACGTCATTGAGCAAAGGGACTACTGTTTTTATAATTTTAAGTTTCAGAACAAAACTTTGATCATCGAGTCTCACTGAGACCTGGTTTGTTATACATTTGTTGATGCATTAATATAAAAGACTTGGCATTTATTTCATCTCTGCATCTGGAGTAATCTAAGGCGGTGTACCATTGGCAACTAAGGGCCTGGCTCCAAAGGACACTTGCTTTTGTATCATTGTACTGCGATTTATGTGTGGTTTGTTTACCTTCATTGCTTAGTAATCTGATACATCTTTTATATGATATGCTATGCTTTGTTCTGATCAATATATGAATGATTTCTCCATGTAATGACTCTGCACTGTATAATTGGATCTATTCGGAGTTGAATTGCATCTTTAATCAGCTATTTCTATAACATAGTGTCGGTATGAATGTTACTATCATTGGATCCATGCGAAATAATACTTGTTGGGACTTGAAAGTAATGTTACTCTGTTTGGAAACATAGTTATATCATTCAACATTCTCAGATTACTATATTAGTATAGAACACGTATATATGGTTGATGCTTGCTGTTCCATAATTCATCAGGGAATGCTGTTTCATAAAGTATATCTTATCTAGTTTGCTTGAAGAGAAAATCAGAGTGTGAATCAGTTGGTTTTAACTCGCGAGATTCAGTTCTTTCGATTGTTGTTCCATTTACTGCTGTTCCATTTCCATTTTACTGTTCCATTTTACCTTCTGCCGTTTTATTTATCTGCCTTCGTTGTTTTGGTGTGAGAGAAGGTCTAAGGCTGTAGTGAGCCTCAGCAAGACGCTGCCTAGCTCCCAGACCTATAAGTCCATGCTCTAATTTCCTTTTTATTAGTTTCTAGAGGGATGGGTTATTGCTTCCGTACCCTTGACTGATCAACTGTCTTGTGTGATTCTATCTTTTGGATTAGTTCAGTTACAGCTTAGCATCTATTTTCTTTCGTATCTTCTAAACACTATACTACTAAGGATTACTCGGACAAATAGCCTCGGATTGAGTTACTCTTTACAATAACAAAACGTTCCCGGATTGATTTGTTAATGTGGAATAATTAGAGGTGTGAGAGACCCTAGTTATAGCTCTACATTTTGGCGCCGTTGCCGGGGAAAGAGTATAGCCATTTTCCCTTTACAGAGTAGTGCGCAAATCTGCTAGGGGGAGTTGATCTTAAAAACGGAAGGTAAGAACCTGCGCGAGCATGTAAAAGCCCTGCTCCACCGTCCGCTCTTTAGAAATTGCTGGTTGAAGGATTTAGTAGTGTTAGAGTGCTACAAGCAGAAAAGCTAGAAAAGAATATCAAAACTCCAGCCCAAACCTGAAAAAGCCAAAGGCCGGTGACCCTTGGCCGAACAACCTTCATAGACGAAATCTAATAAGAAAACTGAATCTCAGCCCGTCGGTGGGCCCCAAAATATTAATTCAAAACAGCCAACTAGCTCCCTTCAGGCCACAGCATCACCATCTGGAGCCTTTGCTGAGGTGCATAGTCAGACTGATGAACAGGACTTTCAAGAAATTGAAAATTCTGTGTCAGAACGACTGCAGGAAGGGAATTTAAGCAACCTTTGTGAAGGAGAAGGGGAAACAGGGGAAATAGGAGAGCCAAGGTATCCTTCTAGGATAATCCAACTGTTAAACAGCCCAGATAAGGGGAGCGTGGCCAAAATTAATATTGAAGGCACCCCATTCCCTCAGATAGAAATTCAAGATAAGGGAAGTGTCATTAAAACAGTCCCTGCCAAGGCCGTTCCTTCTCAACCTAGGAACACCCTCCTAGAAATTCCGGAAGGTTATTGGCACATATTTGATCCTATGGCACAAAATCAGCCAAACACTCAAACTTCTACATTGCAATATCCTATAGTAGATTCTGCTGCAAATGTGCCCATGAAAGCGATCCCTCTTCAACACATCCCAACGTTTCATGGACTTACATTAGAGGACCCCGATGCATTCTTATTTGAATTCGATGTGCTATGTAGAGGATATGATTACACCAATGAGCCCCAGAAATTAAAATTGTTCCGCTCCACTTTGAAAGGGGCGGCTCTGAGATGGTTTATGGGATTAGGTGGTGGAGTCATAAATAACTGGGAGCAAATGAAAGAATCTTTCCTAAAGAAATATCAGGATTATTGTAGGTCGAGAGAACTGAAAGATGAAATTTTCCAAATGACGACCATACCAAATGAAACTTTAGAGGAATATGTAGAACGTTTCCAGTACAATTTACAGAGATCCCCGTATGCATCACTACCTCTACCTGATAATGTGTTGAAAACTGCATTGATTAGAGGCATGAAAGAACAGTGGATTGAAACATTGAATATCATGGGAAAAGGGGATATTTATCAAGAGAATTTTGTTGACATCATTGATTTATGTATCAGGAGTTCAAGAGGCAGCACAAGGATAAAACCCACAGAATATGATCGGTTTGTCAGAGATAAAAAAATATCAACAGAAGGAGTAACACGTGTAGAACTTGGGAATTTATTAGAAAATTTTAAAACTGATATTCTGGGGACATTAACTACACAGCTTGATATTGTGCAGGCTAAACAAAAGCAGATGGAGGCGGAACAAAATATGGCGATTTTCTGCCCCCGATGTAGAAGAAAACATAGCCACAAGGAATGTCCACTAGATGCAGTTCAAACATGTGCTATCTGTACGAAAGATCACCTTACTGAGAGCTGCCCCTCGCTTCCTGGATTGAAAGCAGTATATAAGGAAGCGGAAGAAGAACCAGAACCAGCATACTTCGTTAACCAGCGTCGCCAATGGCAACCTAGGCAATCTGGTATGTTTTCGGACCCAAATTCTTCTTTCCAGCCTCCGCAGTATAATGCTTAGCAATATGGTACGTGGCAAAACCAATCTCCACCCCCATTTCTGAACTGGTCATCACAGCCGTTTCCTTCTCCAAATCGATGGATGAATTAGACAGGCCAATTCGGTTGGCCAAATTTTCCCTACACCCCACCATATTGGCAGAATAACTCATATCCTCCACAATGGATTCCCCCTACTTCACAAGGTTCACCCTGGCAGACAAATTGGCCAAAATCGACATATCAGCCAACATAACTATTCCACTCCCTCAACCGACTCTGCCAGCTTTACAACAAAACCCCCAGTCTAATTTGAGACTGCAACTCCCAGCCCAACCCAATCCCAATCCCAATAATAGACCGGTCCAATCCCTCCAGATCATAGAAACATCAGAAACCGGACCTGACATAAGGGAGTGCAATGATCTTCAGTTAAGATCTGGATGTATAATAGAAACAGAGGGAGACAAAACAGTTCACATTGAAGATCAACTACCAATAGAACAACCGTTACAACAAGAGGGTGTAAATAAGGAACAGACCCATCATCAAGCAAGTACATCCTCTCCTCCTTTCTCGGAATGATTAGTCATACCACGACTGGTACAATATCCAGACTTTGACATTCTGGGGGAGTTACAAAACTTGTACATAAAAATTCCATTCCTCCAAGCCATTCAAGACATTCCTATATACGCAAAAACTATAAAAGAACTGTGCATAAAAAAATCAAGGAGGAATACAACCACTAACCCAAGAGTCCAAGTAGTCGGTACTTTATTTGACTTGTTATCAGGAAAAGAGACACCCATCAAATATGAAGATCCCGGAAATCCAATTGTAACCGTCCAAATCTATGGTCAGACCCTGACTAACGCTTTAGTTGATCTAGGAGCTGCAATCAATATTTTGACTACCTCTACCTGCCAAAAGCTTGGCATTACATCAGTAGAACCTACTTCTACTTTGTTAGAGTTGGCAGACCGATCTATAGTTCGACCGGAAGGTACTCTATACAATGTCATGGTTTCTGTAGATTCCTGGGAATACCCAACCGATTTCCTGATAATTAATCCAAAAACCCGACTGGATGGACATCCCTAATACTAGGAAGACCTTGGCTTGCTACTGCTGATGCCTATATTGGTTGTCGGCAGGGAAACATGACCATAACTAAAGGACCAGACGTTAAAAATCTAGTTCTATATCCTCCAGCACAGCCAAGCCTTCCAATGATTAAAACTAATCAGTATCCTGTGTCATATCTTACTAACAATATCAGATCCCCATTGACTGTACGGAAGGCTTTAGATTTTAATGACCAAACAGAAGATGATGGCATCAATAATTTCATTAGTCAAACTGAATCTAGATCTCGTACACAATGTTTCATGATAGAAGCAGCGCTTGATAGTGAGCTAGAAGAAGACCCTTTGAAAGATGCACATGACCAAACAATACCAGTGACTGTCGTTGCCAACAGTAAAGTAGTGGAAATTGAACCTGGTAAGACTCTAAATATCAACGCCAACCTTACACCAAACCAAGAAACAAAGCTCGTTAATCTGTTACGCAAATATCAGGGAGCATTTGCGTGGGATTACCCTGATATGAAAGGGATTGATCCTCAATTATGCACCCACCACATCTATATAGAAAAAGATGCAAGACCTGTTCGTCAGCTGCAAAGAAGACTCAACCCCCATTTAAAAGAGGTAGTAAAAGCTGAACTTAAGAAACTTTTAGATGTTAATTTTATCTATCCTATTTCCGACAGTAAACGGGTCTCTCCCCTGGTGGTGGTACCCAATAAAAATGGAAAATGGAGGATTTGCGTGGATTACAGGGAGCTAAATAAAGCCACACAGAAGTATCACTTCCCTCTCCCATTCATAGACCAAGTGTTGGACACTTTAGCAGGAAAGAAATTCTTTTCTTTCCTGGACGGCTTCAGCAGATACAACCAAATCCAAATTGCCCCTGAAGACCAGGATAAAACTACCTTTACTTGCCCTTGGGGAACGTTTGCCTATAGAGTTCTACCCTTCGGCCTATGTAATGCCCCTGCTACATTCCAAAGGGCTGTCCTTAGCATCTTTGCAGATTTGATAAATGATGGACTTGAGGTGTACATGGATGACTTTACACCATATGGAGATGATTTTGATCCAGCTTTAGATAGCCTGGAAAAAGTCCTACAACGTTGTATCGCTACCAGGCTTTGTCTGAGCCACAAAAAATGTTACATGATGATGACAGAAGGGATCATTCTAGGGCACTATGTTTCAGCAGCTGGCATCTAGGTAGACCCAGACAAAATCGAAATTCTTTTGCTTATCCCTACCCCCACTACTCAAACAGAGGTACGCAGTTTTCTTGGATTTTCTGGGTATTACAGACGATTTATAGAACATTACTCATGTATTGCTGCACCTCTATATGCTCTAACTGGCAATGTTGATTTCTTGTGGACAGAAAAATGCGACCAGGCTTTCAAGGAATTAAAGAAGCTTGTATCAACAGCCCCAGTCCTTCGAGGACCAAACTGGAATTTACCATTCCAAATCTCATCTGATGCCTCCGATACAGCAATCGGTGCAGTCCTGGGGCAAGAAGAGGACAAAAAACCATATGCTATCTACTATATCAGCAAAAATTTATCCTCCTCTGCCGAACTGAATTATACTGTCACTAAAAAGGAATTCCTGGCTGTAATACATGCTGTTAACAAATTTAGACATTATATCACAGGCTATCCAGTTGTGTTATATATAGATCATTCTGCTATCAAATATTTGGCAAATAAACCTGCTATGAATGCTAGAATAACCAGATGGTTGATCTTATTGCAGGAGTTTGATATCACAATCAAGGATCGACCTGGCAAGGAGAACCCTGTAGCCGATTTTCTCTCATGAATACCGAAACCAATTGAAACAACAGCAGTGGAAGATCAATTTCCTGATGAGCACCTGTTTGCTGTTGCTGTTCGAACACCCTGGTATGATGATGTCGCCAATTACCTTGCAGTAAGTAAGCTACCAAAACACTTAACCCCTTAGGAACGTAAGCAGGTTGTTCAGAAGAGCACTCGATTTTCGTGGATTGGGGGTCATTTGTTCCACACAGGGGCAGATATGCAAATTAGGAGGTGTATTCGAGAAGACGAAATCTTCGACATTTTAAAAGCCTGCCATGACGGACCATGCGGGGGACACTTTGCTGAAAAGAGAACAACACATAAAGTATTGTAGACGGGATACTATTGGCCTACAATTTTCAAAGATGCGAAAAAATTTGCACAAGCCTATGACAGCTGCCAGCGAGCAGGATGACTTGGCCAAGCCGACGAAATGCCTCTGAGACCACAATTGGTCATTGAGCCATTTGAATGATGGGCTCTTGACTTCGTCGGGCCCATTAATCCATCATCAAAGCAGAGGACATACATTCTGGTAGCGACAGACTATGTTACTAAATGGGTCGAGGCCGAATCATTGCCTAAGGCTACAGAAGACTCTGTAATACAATTCTTGTTCCATTTGTTTGTACGTTATGGACTTCCCAGAGAACTAATTACAGATGGTGGACCACAATTTGTTGGAAATAAATTAGCTGCAACACTTAAAAATTATCATGTCCAACATAAGATTACTACCCCATACCATCCGCAGGCAAATGGGCAAGTAGAAAGTAGTAATAAGGTAATAGAATCAATTTTAACAAAAACTATTGCATCGCATAGGCGTGATTGGGCCGCTCGATTACCTGAGGCACTGTGGGCTTATAGAACCACATGGAGAAGTACCACAGGCTATTCGCCTTATCAATTAGTGTTTGGAAAACAACCTATCTTCCCCATAGAATTCGAAATCCAAACGCTACGAACTGCACAGGAAGTCGGCCTAGATCTGAGTGAGGCACAAATCAATCGATTATAGCAGAATAATGAATTGGACGAAATCAGGCTCTCTGCATTACAAAATACAGCATTGATTCAACAGCAGCGAGCTAAATGGCATGATGCACTTATCAAGAACAAAGTCTTTCACGAAGGAGTCTGGGCTTTGTTATACGACTCTCGGTTTCAGGACTTCCCGGGGAAACTCCAGACTCAATGGTTAGGACCATACGAAATCCAGAAGGTACATGAAAACGTGACCCTTACTCTGACCACAATTGACGGTTCTGGATATGCATTCAAAGTAAATGGCCACCGAGCTCGTCTCTATTGAAAGCCACTCACTCGGGAATCCTTCTGTCAGCAGCTACGACAAGATACTGATATGGAAATTTTAGGAGAGGAAGCGAAATCTTCCTCACCTATAATTTAAGGAATTCATTTTTTCATAACTTGTACATAACATCTTGTATATATGTTTTCTTGATTTTCTTTTTGTGTTCTAAGTGGTTCTGCTGTTCCTTTTCAAAAGGAACAACACTGGTGTGGTTCTGCTGTTCCTTTTCAAAAGGAACAACACTGGTGTGTTTTCTCTGTTCCTTTTCAAAAGGAACATCACTTGTGTGATTTTGCTGTTCCTTTTCAAAAGGAACAACACTTGTGTGATTTTGCTGTTCCTTTTCAAAAGGAACAACACTTGTGTGATTTTGCTGTTTTTTTTTCAAAAGGAACAACACTTGTGTGATTTTGCTGTTCCTTTTCAAAAGGAACAACACTTGTGTGATTTTTCTGTTCCTTTTCAAAAGGAACAACACTTGTGTGATTTTGCTGTTCCTTTTCAAAAGGAACAACACTTGCGTGACTTTGCTGTTCCTTTTCAAAAGGAACAACACTTGTGTGATTTTGCTGTTCCTTTTCAAAAGGAACAACACTTGTGTGATTTTGCTGTTCCTTTTCAAAAGGAACAACACTTGTGTGTTTTTGCTGTTCCTTTTCAAAAGGAACAACACTTGTGTGTTTTGCTGTTCCTTCTCAAAAGGAACAACACTTGAATGTGTCTGTTGTTCCTTTTCAAAAGGAACAACATTTGAGTGTCTCTGCTGTTCCTTTCTCAGAAGGAACAACATTCGCGATTTTCTGTTGTTTCTTTTAGAGAAACGACATCCTATGAGCTTATCTGCATGAATTCTTCTCTGAGGAATGCCATCAGCATCTTTTTGCTCTTATTGAGGATATTTGCGCCCATGTTCTCCCCAGTCTTTTAGATACAGCAATGGACTTATGCGATGAACATAAACCATGATATACCGAGGTCAGCAGATCATAGATTGCCATCACTATAAAGCCTACTATTTATAAGAGGACAAGAGGAGGGACCTTAACTTTTCATCTTTGCTGTCATTGTCTCATTACCGGCACCTTGGTTGGTGATCTTTATCATGACGATTTCCCTAAAAATCTCTCTTGATTATTACTTAGGAGTAAGAACAAAGGATTTGTATCTGTCTGTTGGGATGATAAGACTCCTTCCACCATTCCCCGCTCTTAAGGAGTGCGGAACCACCCTTATGTGTAAATAAACAAAAAGAGAGGTGCTCTGCAAAAACAAGAAAATATGAAAATTGTCAAATGCAGGATAGGGGGTCTCATTGAGAGCCAGGCTACCATGATCATAAGGATGGAAGCGAAGTGGCATTCCCATTACGGCCACCACACCAGGGATATGGTCCGAAGGTATATTAACAAACAAACCTTGGAACAGGGGGTCTCATCACGAGCCGGCCTGTCCACGTTTCGCGCCTACCTTGTGAATGGCATTATGGCTATCTGGTTACCAAGCTAGCATAATGGCCTGCATTTTTGACAAAGCGCTCTTCAAAATACACACAAAGGATCATGGTTCCGGAGGGTGAAATAAACAACTCTGCCAAGGTTATGAACACCTGTTGGCAGCAGAGCTCTATTAATGGCATCGAAAAGTCGTAATGGTTACACCAACAGGTATGATATCAATATTTTTTGTCTCTTATATCCTTTGAATAGATCATATGTCACACCCCGATGTATATATCGCATGAATATTCATTACCACCAATCATGGCAACGGAACTGACAATGACCACTGGATATTTCGTACGCTTGACAGACGTCCCATCCCCCGGCCTCTCATTATATCACGCAGGATCTTATGTAAAACGCGATCTACCTTTTTTCCTCGATTTTGGCATTTCGTTGTTTTTCTAAAACATGGCATAATTTCATATGTTGTTTCTTAATGACTTGACTTCCGACTGGCTGCTGCTCCTCTCTTTGACGGCTGGGGACAGCCTATCAGATCGTGGGGGGGAGGTAACCTCATTACTCCATGGAGTACGTGGCTGCACACCATTTGGGCGAGATAATGTACAAAGGTATGGCATGGTTTAACGGTATGATAATTCCATTTTACGGAAATTGCCGTCCACGATCCTTTTTTTGTTGCATGCTCTGTGTTCTTTTCTAAAATTTGGCGACGATCATCCTCTCTGCGTCTCAAACACCGTAAGCAGTTGTTGTTCCATTAAGAATTCTGAGTAGAATCATGGGGGGAAAGACGGTCCGAAGCGAACCTCACGAGTTGACAGTCTCCGCTGCTGCCCGCAAAATCCTGGAAAACGCAGGGTGGTTGAATTATTTCAGTTGCCTGCAAGAATCAAATGAAGTAGTGGCGTTGGAATTCCTGCAAAATTTGCAGGAAAATTACTCCATAGTAGGAGGAAAGCGGATAGCGGTCACGGAGGATATCATCGCAGAAGTCTCGAGACTACCAGCTACCGGACCCGTATGGACGTTGAAAAAGGAAAGATTACAAAAGGCTATGGAAATTTTCCAGGACGAAGGCCAGAGTTTGACAGTCAAAGGGAAAGGAGTTCTGCCAGCAACGCTAGGGGAACCCTGGACCGAGCTAGCAAAGATAGTGCAGAGTTATATAACCTCTGAAGGGAGGAAAGATGTGGTAAGACCTCGTCACCTGAAACTTTTAGCTGTTTTAAAAGGAAAATGTTCTGTAAATCTCCCTGCACTTTTAAATTCATTATTACATGACGCGGCCCGAAGCCTGAAAAAGGCACAGCACATAGACGCAGTCGTTAGCCACCATCGACTGATTCGATTGATAGTGAGCCACAGTCTCACTCACCAACAAAGCACTTGGGAGGAACTGATCGCAATAGTCGAGGGGGGATTGGCTGCACCACCCCCAAAACCTAAACACTCCTCCAGCACGCCGGAACGATCAGAGAAACGTAAAGAATCAGCATTGAAAAGACATGCTGCTCCAAAACGGAAACAATCCTCCAGTACGCCAGAACGACCAGAGGAACCTAGAGAATTTGCTGGCACACCCGAATAGCCTGAGAGACCAAAAAAATCAGCTCGGCTGGCCCGAATACGAGGAAGGCTGGAAAAGATTCAGGGAACCACTACCCAGCCAATTGAAATTGCGGACGAACCTCTAGAACCAGAAGGAGGGCCCTTCGAAGAAAATGCTGAGCAATCAGGGCCCGAGGCTGACCAGCCTAGAGGAGGTATTGAGGAAAGAGATGAGCACTCTGAGGCAAAGACAGCTACAGAGCAAGTCAATCAAGAAGAAGAAGTAGTACAGCCAGGGCATAGCCCGTTGCAGGACCCTGTGGGGGAGGAGGAATTGGCAGCAGTCCTGGCCAATATGGGGGAATATGGCCAACCCTCCAGCACAGTAAGCATCCCTAACGGACCCACAGAGGAAGATATACCTGAGAAAGCACATGAAGAAAAGGCAGGAGAAGAAAACCTGCCTGGTTATGATGATGAAATGGAAGACACCAATCAGGGACAATCTGTCCCCAAGACACCAGAAGATATCCCAGACGAAGAAGGAGCAGACTTAAGGACCAAACCCTCTGCTGAGGCAAAGGAAATTAAGAAATTAAGGAAGAAACAGCAGAGGTTGCTGGGCACTATAGCCAAGCTCCGACAACAAATTCAAATTTTGAAAGCCAACTTGAGGATACAAAGGACTGTAAGGAAAAGGAGGAGGGCCACTGCAGTAAAAACCCGGAGGACAAGAAGGCGACAGACCTATACCTGTTTTGTTGGTCGAAACCCCATTAGGAGACCTACTGCCGAGGACCAGTCTACTGTTCCAAATGACAACGAGGAACAAGTCACTGTTCCAAGTGACATTGAAGAACAAACTGCTGTTCCAAATATCGTGGAGGGACAGACTGTTGTTCCATCTGACCCTGAAGAACGAATGGACATTCCAATGGAACAACAAGAGGCTTCGATGGCAAGAGGACCACAACAACCTTTTATTCGCGTTAAGAAAGAAACACAAAGCAAAGAGGCCCAAACAGAAGCACCACCCTCAGGGGTAATTCGGGTCCTAAACTCTAAGCAGCGTAATAGAAAGCTCCAAGTTAAACTCCCAGCCTCTACGGCTTTATGGAAAAAGGATCCAAAAACAAGGACCTTGCACAAAATGATGAAGGAAGCTTAGTAAGAAGCTGAGCAGCTGAGAGAACAAACAGTCCCCCGGGAGAAATTCGAAGAGCTACAACAACAACTTCGTGATATTAGTCAGTCCGAGAGCCAGGCCTTTGAAGGATGGCAAAAGGAACAAGAAAAGGTTGCTAAGGTAACTAGTCGATTAGATAGTGTTGTTAAGCAGATGGGCACTGTGTGTTCCTTGTATAATGACGTTTTGACTTGTAGGGCCCCTGCTAAAAATTATGCTTTATTTTTGCTTGAACGATATTTGCGATTGAAAATAAAAGCCATTAGGGCAGGTGCACCTATCCACATCAACACTGTTAATGATTTTATAG